>BGPR01026380.1:5816-21573 GCA_013235015.1 Araneus ventricosus | reverse complement strand
GCCAAGCTGCTATATTAATTGTTGAAAACTCCATTTACTTGGATTGCCTATTTCATTATTTTTAATAACAACAGTGTTCTTTCACTTGTTGACATATAATGCTTAAACTTGATTTTTTGTTTATGGTATCTTCAGTAATTTCAGTTTATTAGATTTTATTTAAAATTGATGTATTATGCAAATAATGACTTTTTAGTATAGGATTTGATTCTTGATATGTTTTGTTTACTTTATTTCTGTATGATTATATACTAGTTATATTTGGATTTATATATATATATACTTAATTTCACTTTAAATTCTAATATTATATATTTTAAAATCTTAGTACTATATTAATGTATTCCAAAATCACTTTTCTTAAACTCCAGGTTCGTTTTATTTCCCGCGCTGGAGGTATATTTAATCTCGCGTTTCGGCGTATTTATTACTAAAAGAATATTCTAATAACTTCGAAGCGCCTACACAAATCGCGAAATCAGCGACTTATTGCCGCCATACTTTTCCCTAAAACACTTGCGTAATTTACTAAAAATAGCAATTACTCCCTTCACTTTCATCACGTGCGTATATGCTAAATCACTACCTGAGAAAATGCAGGGATTTTTTGTTCTCTTTTGACTTGAATCTTAAACCTAGATGTACGCACATTCCGTCACTCTCCCATAATAAAAAAAATTTAGTAAATAACTCGGCTCGTTAATGACTACAACCACGAAATCATATATATATATATAGAGAGAGAGAGAGAGAGAGAGAGTATAAATCGAAAAATGAAAGAGTATAAAATGTGAAATGAAAAACGCAATAAAAGCACAATAACGTTTCTTCAGGGGATGAAGTTATTGTGAATTGCTAAATATAAAAGTTTGACATTTTCTTGCAATCAGTTATGCCGCAAGGCCTAAAACACTGATTTTCATCCCTAATGCCAAACCAACCAGAAAAAAAACAGAGAGAGGAGTTTTGAATAATTAAAACAGAACAAAAATGTGTTTTTCGGACTCAGGGAGGTCTAAAACGTGGAGATTCATCAAAATCTTTAGATCGAAGTTTCTGATGATTATAATACTTTCTGTTCGTATACTTACAAAGTAACAAATTGATGAAGACGCGAATGTGATGCGTAGAATTATATCTTACTGCCATCTGTCGGCACCGCCGCAGAAAATAATTGTCTAAAGTGAGATACCAAAAGGCTGTCAGGGAAGCAGCGAACTCGCCAGGCGAGCAAATAAGAACGGTTATCGGAAAGAAAAATATAAATGAAAGTGAAGTGAACTTTTAAGCATTTATGTAGATTTCTAGAATAAAATTTCTGATAATTGAATTTCGAGCTCTACATGTTTATTTTCTGTCTTTAAATTTTTTTGTACTCTTTATAAAAAAATAAATTATAATACTATGAGGCCTAAAAAGAATGGATTGTCAAGAACAGTGATCGGAATAGAAACCAGAAATAACAAATATGCATTATTGTTATTTCAGAAATAACAAATATGAATTATTTTTATTTCTGGATACTAAGAAATTATTTTTTTAATTCAATAAACACTTTTATTTAACTTGACTCGTTTCATGTTTTCGCAAAGATGGAATTTTGTTATCGATTCTACACTCAGATTCTGGTGGGATAGAGGGCTGAAATTTTGTGCGCTTATGCATTCTTGATGACAATACACTATTTTAATATATTCAGAACTTAATTATCAATTAATCATTACTTATATTAAATCTTCCACACTACTGAAACCACCTGGTAGTGATTTTGAGAAACAATATATCACAAGATCAAAAGTAGAAAAAAATCAAATTAAAATATTTCTGTGGTTTGGTGAATTAATAAAAGTGTACCAAATAATCAACAAAATTTTTAAAAACCCTTTTAATTAAATTTAATTTTTCGGTCTCAAATTTCCGTAACAAATTTATGATTAATCGATGGTTGGTTAACGAATGAAAGTTAATAAAGAAAAATTAAGATTTTGCTAATCTGAATGTTCTAATACCCATACTTTCCCCCCCCCCAAAATGTGAGTACTCTAATTATGTCTGTATTTTTAAAATGCTGCCAAACTACGACAATTCCTTGAAGAAATTTTGAGACCAGAAATCTCTTCCAATTTGACTACTTAAAAGCGTTACAGGAAATTTTGTTAAGAAAAAACAATAAAACGATTAGCAATTTTAATCAATAGTTATAGATGTTAACTTTAGATTTAGCATATATTATGAAGACGAACGTTTCATAACGCTGAGTGAATTGTTTTTCTGCACACAAACGGCATGAACCAAAAAAGCACTTTTACAGAACTGAAAACTAGTTTATAAATAAGCTTCAAAAACAGCACTCAGTAGTCCAAGAAAAGCTCTAAAATAAGATTTGAAGCAAGACAGGATTTAATTTTTTAACGTGTTATTAAAATATAATTCTTAAACAGTAACTAGCTTAGGAAATTGAGAAAATCCTCTCTAAAGAATTTAGCAGTGATTTTATTAAAATTAAAATAAAAAATAGTATAATTAATAAAAATTATATTAAATAAATAATGTTATTTCTGTTATCATTACATTATTTTTTGGGGGAAAGGTTGAAAATTGTCAAAAATTTATATCAACATTTGTGGTTCTCATCCTTATTACCATTATTATTATTGCTAAACAAAACAGAAATAGTGCTAAAAAGGAATTTTTCTGGAAAATCATTGGAGAATTATTTGATTTTTAAGGAATTTTCTCTTATAGCTTTTAACTCATAAGGCATTTTAATTAGTATATCAATTGACTTTTTCTTGAAAAACTACAAATTTTTTTTCAATAATTTAAACAATTGTTGTTGTCATGGTACAGCAAATGAAACATCAAAAATAATTATACTAGAAAACTATGGATGATATTATACTAAGACTACGGACTAAAATGGGTGTTATAAAGGATTTATAGATGTAAAGCATAGTTCGAAAGTTCGAGGTAACTTTAAAAATCAATAATAAGGAACCAAATAAAATTAGAAAGATAACATTTGTAGATAAAGGAAGGAAATGGAATTGTTATTTTTTTCCTTCAGAAAATCAAAATTTACTAGTAATATTGATGGTCTGTGGCTATGCTTGTAACTTCGAGAGATAAATTGGCGAATTGGCCGGTGTAAAGGCTGGGTGACTCTGACAATGTTTTATTTTGTGATATATCTCGAAAATGAAGGGTGGTGAATGGTAGGCGACCCTTGATCACACATCTAGGGGAAATAAATTTCCATATGAAATAAAAATTGTGGAAATCGGTCCATCGGTTGGGGTTGGGAAACTGTCTGAAGGATTTTCCACATATAGAATGTACAGAGGAATAAAGCTTTTTCGATTTCTCTCGAAAATGGAGAGTGGTGGGGGGTAGGCGACACTTGATGACATATCTAGACGTCATAAGATTTCATATGAAATAAAAATTGTCGTAATCAATTCAGTGGTTGGGGATGGTGGACTGTCTCATGGTTTTGCTAATTTATTTTAAATATATACAGGGTGCCCACTAAAGTCCCTTACCACTCTTTTAACTACCGAATGGCTGCAGCTATCTTCATAAGAGTGGTTTCTAGGCATGATAAAGTGACTATGCGCTACTGGATGAAACCACTTACAGCGCCATCTGGTGGAAAACGGTGGAGTTAGCGTTCCTTATCTCTAAAACTGTACGAGATAGATGGAAAATGTGAATTTCAAAGTTGTAGAGTAGAATGGCGAAATTTTTCAAAGTGCCACTCGCCATCAGAGTTCTAAAAAGTTCGCCATTCGAGTTCTCTTCCACTTTTTCATTTTATTTATTTTATCTTAATGTGTTTTAATTTTAATTAAAGCATGATTTTTGTTGTTTGATTGTATCTTAATTGATTAGTTAACTTCAGACAATATTGTTGATGCAATTACTGGGTGCTGCTTCTTTGCGCGCAAAAGGTATATTGTTATCACTATTGTTTACTTCTTCAGTTTCTTCTTTTTTGTAATTAAATATTTTTTTATGCATTTTATCAGAAGTGCAGCATTTTTGCGCTATTCTGTTAAATGAAAAGTTTATTTTTTAATATCTTTTGTTAAATTATTTCACTTTTACCCAATTTAACAAGATTTCCTATTATGCTGAATATATCCCCGGATTTGTACGGAAGTCCAAAGTGTTCTTCTTTTTGTAGGCTCTAACGTTTTGATTCTGCTTTTAAAAGTGAATTCTACATTCAGTCCTTTTTAAATTAATATAGCGTAAACAAGACCGTTATTGATACCTTAATCTTTAACTTAAAAATTTATCTTTCATGTTAGTGTTTCGGTTCTACCTAACCTATAACCTTAGGTAAACATTCAAAAGTAAACTAAATAAGAGTGGAGGGATTTCAATAATTGTAGTGTAAATTATTCATCCATAGAGTGTGAATAATCGACTGGGCACTGTTTATTCCCAATATATTGCAAAATACCTTCAAGGGATAATTTTTTACGGAATCCTTTATTCAGCTTAAAGTAGAGTAATTCAGAAAGAGTTGTAATGAACCAGCACTTGATTAAACTATTTTTTCCATGAATTTATTGTATGAATATTGTCGTTAGGGAACCTTAAATAAAATCCTTAAATACTTAAATAAAAACCTTAAATAAAATAATAAAGTTATTGTATAAATATTGTCTTGTTTCACAACTTAAAATTATCTTTTTTCTGCTATATTGTGTCCAAAAATAAACACATATTTTATAAGCAATTTTGTATTCAAATTGATTTAAAAATTCAAATCAGCAGCAAATAATATATTTTGATATAATATGATTTATTATGATTCTAAGTAATATAATTTATAAATCAAAACAGTTACAAGTATTGATTTTATTAATTTTTAATTGCAGGGAGGAAAAAGGACCTAAATACTGGTTTACACTTGTTTTGCTATCCAACATTAATTAATCCTGCTAAAACCAATTACTAGAAACATTGCAATGTAAAGAAAGAGAAAAAGCCGGGAAAATCAGTGGACTGTCGCAGAAAAATTATCTGCCCGAACGGTGTTCGTACAAAACTGCTAAGTGGTTAAGTAATTGACATCACAAAAGCAAATGACGGCACATAAATATTTGCTTTCAAAATAACATGTTAAAAATTTTAAATTTGAATAGGTGACACTTCAAAAAAGGTTTCCTCTGTTTTAGCTCCCACTATAATTAAACTGGATATCCTATTTTAGCAGAAGACAATGAAAATGGCCTTGTTAAATCACGCTTCATATCATACATTCATTGTCTATTTGGTAAAGCACATATGCTCTACACGCGTCTTAACCGTTCCAATCAGCCACGCGCGTCGTTCCAGTTAGGCCTAATCATCAGTTCGTCCCCCAACTTCTTCCGAAGTCTTACAAGCTGGGCACAGCAGAGAATAGGACACAAAGGCTGGACAGAGCATTGCAATCAAGTCTACAAACACGAAGTCCTATTGCAGCATTTAGCAGTCAGCTCCCCGGGTGATTCGGTGGGCATTGTTTGGCTGCAAATTCATGACCTTCCATTAAGTGGTGTTTAGCATTTCAATTATGCACCAGACGTGGCCGTTGTGCTGCGCAGACTTACAATGACACCCTGTCTACGCTGCCACCCCCATCTTTTTAATGGGATACGACTCCTCTTGGAATTGTCCTGGTTCACGTTTTAGGGATGTGGACAATTCGAGGCGATTCTATTATAGTTGGTAGTAGTGGTGGAGAGTCCTCCCCATTCCGGTTATTTTGGTGGACAATCGGTCTCTGTGCTGATTGGCTGGAGGGACGAAACAAAGAGATGGGATAGGTCTGCCATATGTGTTTTCTAATTGCAATTGAGAAGAATTTGACTTAGATAAAGATTTTGAATAATGGGTAGAAGTTCTTTTTTAATAGATCGTTTGACACTCATTATATTAGTTGTGATTAAGACAGGAAAAAATAAGAAAATACTTTCATCTGAAATCCTTGGTTTCTTTTTGATTAGTTTCATTAACACTTTCGTTGGAATAAAGGAATTTCGAATAGTGGATGGAAGTTTCATCTTTCTTTCCATTTATCGTTTGATATTTATTAAGTTATATTAGCTGCGAATGCATCTATGAAAATTACAAAATACTTTGATCTGAAATCGTCTGTTATATTTCATCTATTATTATATCAGGAAATATTTTACTGTGCTGTTTTATTTTTATATACAGAACGTTCCTTAAAGTAAAAACCTATTTTTGTGAAATCGGACACTACTTAAAAATAACTCAAGTCTATTAATATTTATCTTGTTAAAAATGTGATAAAATTGCACTTCAAAATTTATTTTATTTTATTTTATTTATTTATTGTGTGTGTGTGTACAGGGTATTTCCAAATCTAAATTTTTACTTCTCTTTTTTTTAATTATTTTTCAGAATTCTTAAATAATGAATACAGTAGAAAGTATGTTTGTTGTGATAGTCTGTATCAAAGGAATAAAATTGAATTAAGTAAGAGAAATATTTAGAAAAAAATTGATAAAACCGGACCTATACGCAAAGTGATTCTTAAACTTGTGAACAAATTTAAAAGAACTTATTCCGTACATGACGAGGGAAGAAGAGAACGACGAAGAATAGACTTAACGAAACTAAACTAATTCGACAATTGTTCCGAATTGAACCTACAACTGTCGGGGTTCAAATGGCTATAACACACCGACAATTACTCTTTATCAGAAGGCATCGTGGTGGGACACAAGAAGTCATACAAGCGTTAACGAACACTTTTATTAAAATGATTCAAAGACTGTAAATTAGATTTAACTCTTAAAAATAGGTTAAAACAAGATTAAACACAGATGCAGTAAATGCAACATCATGAAGTAGACACAGAAATCGCAACTGCATGAACACAGCTCCAACGCGACTGGAATATATTGTTACAGTCATGGAAAGTCGCTTCCCAGCAATACAGGTCTTATGGTTGGGAAGAGGGTTTTACAAGGTGAAGCATGGAGTGACCTCAGCGACTCTCGTGGCACGCATGACCTTGGCGACAAATTTGGCGACCATTTTGGCGACAAATTTGGCGACCTTGGCGACAAATAGAACCCGAAAATGCAACCCTTTTCTCGATATTTCTATTAGGGGCCGAGATCTAGGTTTTTCCTGAAAATTCTATGTGACGTCACGGCCTATCGGGGAGAGTATATAAGACCGCGTTGGGATCACGGTAGCGTCTTTGATCGACTGGTTACTTCACTGTGAAGCGTAAACGTCTTCGGAGTTCTATCTGCTGTGTGAGCTAATCAGCTGGTGAGCTGAGCTGTTATTGTCGTGACTAGTTATTTGCTGACTGTTTGTGCTGTTAGATATCAAAGTGCTGAACTGTCATTACCTGTGAATTGTTTTCTACTTACATTGGTAATCTGTGCAAGGACTATTGTTTCCTGTGCCTGTGCTACGTGTTTTCCTGCATATTTGTAAATAAACCTTCATTCTCCATTATCCTGCGTGTTGGACTGTTTACACCATACACCCACGGTAAGATTTTGTGCAGCAATATGCACAAGCGAGACTCAACGAGACTGCTTCACAGTTCGTTCTGCTCAGTTATATAATGCTGCCAGAGATCAGTTCCGCAGTTACGGGTGCAGACGTCAGGAGTCGCCACACAACTTCGGTTAAGGAGGCCAAATTGAGATTCAGCATGGCCGAGACAATTGTTCACAGAATCTTGCGTTAACCACTTATGAAAAAACTTTATCACATTCAATGACTGTATTCCTGTCATGAAGAAGATTATCCTATTTGAGTTGCAAAAAATAACAAGTATAAACAGGCTGGAGGTATTTCTTTTAAAAAAAGGGGGTCCAAATTCACAAAATTAGGTACTTACTTTTGGGACACCCTGTATAATATTTTCCTTAAGCGTGAGTGTAGCACGGACATTGAAAAAATGTTGTGATGTTTTAGTATTGATTTGTTCAATTTCTGGTTTTGTTTTA
Source organism: Araneus ventricosus (assembly GCA_013235015.1). NCBI lineage: Eukaryota > Metazoa > Arthropoda > Arachnida > Araneae > Araneidae > Araneus > Araneus ventricosus. Next base: position 13,576 of record BGPR01026380.1, on the reverse strand, counting down.
TTGTTGTTAGAAAATGGATTCGGCATGGTTGTATATAGAACGTTTTAGCTATATTGAATCACAAAAAATAAAATTCCTTCCGAGGATAAGCTTACCAGCATATCTCTTTTATTGAGTTACAGCTCTCGCAAAGATTAGAAGTGTGCTCGTTTCTTCTATAAGAAATTTTAAAACAATGCATTGTCATTAGAGATGTGGACATAAAAAAATGAAACAAACAAGGAGGTAATTATGTTAGATACCATAGTTTAGTTAGATTATATTCCGTTTTGAAACAACGCTAGTTCTATTTTGGCACGGATCTCTAATTCTCAACAGTGTTCGACCTAGTACGCTACTACTCTCGAAATTTCCAAGTCCATTAATATAGTTTGGTACGTTGGAGAATATTTTCTTCTGTAACAAAGACATAATTTTTTTATTATTAACCTTGGTTAATCTCTTTTTCCGTCTTTCATGCTCATTTGAAAAGCAGATAATTCATGTTTCTGTGTATAATTCCTTACAATACCATGGATAAAATATTCTTCAGATTTCAGACACTTAATTAAAGCCAATAGATGCACTTTAACACCGCACCGCCGTCTCTAGAGCTCATGTGGCTCCTATCCGGGTTGGTATAGATGTTGGACTTTATTGAGTTGATGATGGACTTTATTGAGTTGCAAAATAAAAATACAGCAAGAGAAGAATGACAAATGGAGAAATTACAAAGCTGGTGTTAACACATCGAATTCACAACAAAATAAAGGAATATATACAATATCTTGATTATCACGGTGTGAATGAAAGAAAAATGATAGTAGATAATGAATGTAGATAATGACGAACAACATGAGGAAGCTTACATTAACGCACAGTCTTTGAGTAACGTATTAGTGATGGAGAGCCATTGCGTGTTAATTGTGGAATTTATTCATTTTAAAAGCGAATTTTTTAAGATTTTAAATCTATTAGAGCAAAATAACTGGACTCTTAGATGGTAAATTCATTCGTGCCGATTACCGTTTGTATTACTATGCATCCTGTCAAACATTAACATCGTACACAACATCGCGTAGCATAATATCATAGCATAGCATCGTACCGCCTTACTTTATTCCTGTATAGACATTTTGAAATTGGAGAAATTCCTATTCGTTTGAAATATCGGCTCATTCATTAAGACCAACTCAGTTTCACAGAGGCCAAATTAAATTAATATGTCGCACAACTTAGAAAGGAGGACAATTCCAAATGCCTGCACTCCGTACTGGAACTTATAATGATAATGCAATCATGCACCCTACACATACATTAAGAGCACGGACCTGATACTACATCGTGTTTGGGGATAAATCTATCTCTCGGTTCCTCTTTGTCCATTACGAAGACAGGTGGTTGTTTTATTCGGCGAGGGAAATGCGATTTCCGAATTTCTAGGCGTTACTCAACCCTCGCCGAAAATTCCCCCCTCTGGACCATTAATCAATCAAACAACCCCACGCTGAGTGGCTATTACGCATTAATTAAATATTTAACGGCAACCATCACCGCGGGCGAAGAGTGGTAAGTGCTACGCCATGTTGGAACAAAACGTGACGATAAAATCGCAGATAAAAGTTGTAGTCATTTTTTAAAGACGCTTCGAAATTTTGAAATTGAAGTTGTGTTTAATATCGGCCATCAAATATTCAAGAGATTTTGGTGGAGGAACAAGGATTATAACGCTCCAAGCTGTTGTAGTTTTATAGGCGTTTGGTGGAAGTGCTTGCCCGTATGTGTCATAACCTCCCTAAATGGTTTAGATGGATGGGAAGTTTTCGAACGAACTTTGGGCCCATGTGAGAGTTATGATTTTAAAGTAGAAATTATGGCGGTGAACTCAAAATTCATCGGAGCCGTAGGTCAAAAAGAAATATGATGGAAAAGAAAATGGTACACCCTTCGTTATTCTGGAATCGTTTATCTTGAACACAGTAGAGAGAGAATGTAGTCTTCAAATAATCCTTATGTACGAAATTTTCAAAACGCACAACTTAAATATTTAAATTTTTATCAACTTTAAACATTCCAATAGCACAATTCCATTTCTAGTACGAGAAGAGAAAATTCTGTGATAGTCAAAAAATTCTACCTCGAGATTTTGATGAATCATCAAGTTTCAGTCAACCCTGATTCTGAAAACACCATTTTTAGAATTGTGGCAATGAACATGATAACTCAAAAACGGTGAGATCTAGACGGCTGGAATTTGATATGTGGTCTTTACACCAAAATTGTAAATGTGATAAAATTTTGGAAGCATTTGATTTGATAGAGTTTACTGGCTCAAAAACCATCATTGATTATATTGCGCCAAACATATGGTGTGAGATAGTCTTAGTTTAGGAGTAAGTTTTTTAAAACATGCAGGAAGGAAACTGTCTGAAGGTGTGGGTGTGCGTGTGTGTATGTACAAAAATTTGGAGGGTGGGAATGTGCACTTCGGAGCCCTATTTTGAAATTTTAATTAATTAAAAATTAAGCAAAATGTTGGCATTTTTCCTTAATAATTTCCGAAAATATTGCAGCACAAAAATAATTTTTACTCCATCTGAAAGTGCAAAAAAAAACCTTTTTAATGATATCAATTAAGTTGACGTGCGATTTTTCTCTATTTTTAGTAAATTTTAAAAAATATTTTTTGGTATAATTTACAAGAATACTTTTCATTGTTGCAACGTAATTCAAACCGTTTTCATTGTGTAAACAAACATTTATTTGCGTGTTTCTCTATCATTGTTGAAAGCTGAGGTAATATCTTAATGTTTAATGCTATGTTTTAATCAGCGTATCTTCATTCAACTAACATGCTGTTGGAAGTAAAATTTGCCGTGCCATTTTAAAGTTAAAATCAATATTTTGCAAGAGAAATAAGAGTGAAATTGATGCTTCCAATGTTCAATTTGATATTGCATGACACAGCCAGTCACTTGGCTCTATTAGGGACGTTCAAGCAGACAACGAACATAACAGGTGCAAAGCTGATGAAAGAACATGTGTTAAATGCCTATCACAATTTGAAATTTAAAATTGTTAAGGGAACCGTGGATATCAAATTATGCATAAGAGATTCAATTGAAATCGTTGTGTACAAGCTGGTCGCCGAAGGTGGCTAGTGATAAAATAAAATATAGCTTATTTATTTTAATAATCATGATCCAACAAAAGTAATAATAAAAATTCAATTAAATCATAAATGATTGAGAATTATTTTAAAAGATAAGCATCAATACTCATGTAATAAGGAGGAAAAAATTATAATTATTTAAGCTTTCTTATTGTTATAACAATTTTCTTACGCAATGACACAAGCTTTTAACATTATTTTTTCCCAAAAAATCCTTATTCCAAATTCTTTATAAGAAAAACTAAAAATTGGTATCATTGATCAAAAACCAGTCATTCCACTGCATCCTTTATAACAATTTTTACAAGATTGCTTTTATGCAACCGACCCTTAACCTTCCAGCTGGCGCGCTTACGCAAATTTTACGACATATCGTGCATCGTATTACATATATATATCGTCTTATTTTACAAAAATAAATGCAACTTTTATTTATGTTATGTGTATTTATTAGCCTAATAGTAAACGAATATTTTATAAATAAAATTGCACTTAAATATATAAAACAACGATATAAATATGTAATACAATGTGCAATTCAAGTATCTCTTGCTGTTACGAAAAGCACTTTCACTTCTACGAAAACAACTCAACCCTACAAGAACTCTAGTGAAATGGACCTTATGCACCGTTTGGGTTCGAGAGTATAGAAAAACAGCTGTGGAGGAATAAACAAAACGATCGACCTATAAGTGACTCAGAAATAAAAGCAGTTCTGAGTCAGCTGTTTAAGACTGACCAATGACTGCCGCCGGCAGGTCACGTGTAGGAGGATGTGACGTCACATGCATAAGGTCCATTAGAACTTCTTTTTTGAGCTGAAATGCTGGAGCGTTGCACGTATAGTGCTATTATTAAACCTATCTTAAAAATTCCTGTATATAACGTTGTAAATATTTTATCTAATTAAATTCTTTAGTATTCATTACAGGGGAGCTCTCTTCATTGAATTCATGATTGGTTTCCGTTTTCGACATTGCGAGTTTACTCTTTTTATAATGATTTTTCTTCAGCGTCGAACATACGACTCGGCAACTGTGAGTATATACATGATTTATTAAATATCTTGTTTTTATATTTCTGATGACGCAGAATGTCGAGAAACTTGCAAATGCGCGCCCGCTGGAAGGTTAACCCTGTGACTGCATATCCGGAGGTTTCCGCGAATTGGAAGCAAGACTATTTTTTGCTGCTGCGATTTTCACAGAATAATGAATTTACTTAATACTTTTGTAGTATTGTATCATATTATATTAATAAAGCTTTGTATATAAAAACAACTCGCTTGTCTCAACGGTATTTCAACACGTTTGAAAGCGTTGCATCTAAATATTGATTTACAATAATTACACAGTCAGAGGGTTAACTTAGCGTTTCTCCCAAAGAAACTCGTCCGCAATATGGCCATCACATAGATTCTACGCCTCTTCCTTCAAAAGTAGCATCTCTTTTCCTCCCAAAAATCCAGGACCACACTTCGAATCGTCGGATCCGGATCAAGTCGTTCATTTTCTGAATCCGGATCCGCTGACTGTTTTCCGGTGTGCACAACTCATCGTTACTTCCGTAACCTGTGAGGAAACTCTAGTGGAGGAAATGTAAATTAGAAAGTTCTACAATCAGATTTAATTTAGATCATGAAATGATTTCATCAAACTAAACGGATATTTTCATAGAGAAATAAAAGTTATTCTTAAAGGTGATTTCTTTTTATTCAAAATGACTTCTGTTGAATCACATTCTGGACTTTCGTCAAAATTCAGAGGTTGCATGATGGGATCTTAATTTGGAGATTGTTTGGGTGCGCCGTTCGAAGGTGAATCTCGTGTGGCGAAAAGAATTTTAAGAAATTATTTTTCTCTTTTGTTAACTGGAGGTAATGAACTCAAACCTCGAGTAGTTTTTAAGTATAAAATTCCTTCGACTTGATCGGATTGCATCTCAAAAAAATCAGAACGGATTTATATTGCTCCTCCTGTTCAATTTTTTTTTTATATTCGTGACTGTGAATTGTAAAACTTATCTTAATCCTTTGTGCAACTTTTTGTATATGTGTGAATAAGAATGTAAATAATTTTTACCAAATGTAAAGTGAAAGTACAATTTCTGTTATAGCTCCTGGCGTAGCTGACAGATATGCATAATCCATAACGTAATTATTATTATTTCATTTTTCATTAAATATTTGTAACCAGAGAGTATTTCGTATGATACTTTCTTTTTTTAATATAAAAAGAATTAAATATGCATTATTTTCTTTTGTAATTTCCTGCATCGAATGTTCTTTCCTGTTGCATTAAAAAAGTAATCATTATGCTATGCAGCTATGAATTGATTTATTTTGTAATGCATTCATTTTAAGGATTCCAAATTTATCCATGTGACTGCGCTTTTATAGAACTTAGCTAAATAATTTTTTGCAGACTTCTATTGAAGTTCATATAAAAACGAAGTTATTAGCCATTTGCACTCCTAAAAATTGGTAGATGTGTAGTTATTCATTGCAAGTTTAAAGATTCTATTTCCTGCAGCAGGGGCTGAAAATGGAATATAATTATTGATTGGATTCATTCTTGGAAATTGATCTGACACTTCTTTCGATTTTTTTTATCTTTATAACTATCGAAATCGATAATGTTAATTTATCTGTCGAGAATGTTAATGTATCTGTCGTAGTCGAATTGAGATGATCAGGCTTATTTCAAAGAGCCTAGTCATTTTGCAATCCGCCTGACTCCAATTTACCAGACGGATTTCAAAATGACTAGGTTCTTTGCAGGCTCTTTGCAATAAGCCTGATTATCTCAATTCGCCTACGACATATCTACCGAGAATGTTGAAACGGGAATGTTAATGCATATGCCAAGAATGTTCAAGCGATTCAAAATTGAAAAATGTTGAATGAAATTCAAGATAGGACTGCAAAGGATTAGGTTTATATAAATGAAAGATTTTAGTTGACTTTTAATGTGAAAATCTATATAAAAATAATAAAGTTTACATACACAAGTTTACAATATTGTATATTATTATTTTTTAAGTAGCATATTTTAATTACTCTTTTTTCCCTTAAAAAACAGAATGTACCACAATGTTTCTCTATACTGATGATACTTGTATGACATTCTCAATTGCTAACTCGTTGGTTGAAAACGAGAAGGTTGAGCCTAAAGATTTGGCGAAAAGGTGAGACATATTATTTAGTCTGTAGCTTCAACTTTTACATTAAAAATCCACATACAGTCAAGCACCGTGTATACGTCTTTCAAGGGACTGACGTAAAACGACGTATAATCGAAATTTTACTAAACAACTTTGATTATTATAAATTTAAAGCTACTAATGCAAATTCATTTAAAAGTAATAATTTTAAAGTTTTTTAAGATAGTACTAGTATAATACTGCATAGTATATAGAAATCTATATATTTAAAATAATGTGGTAAGATACCTTCACCGAATCCTCCAGCCTCAACCACTCGACAGATTGCAACAATTTTTTTTTTCATATGAAAGTTCACGACGACTAGATATGTCATCAAGGGTCACCTTCCCCACACCACCACCCATTTTTGAACGAAATCGAAAAAACACTTTCCCACTGTACATTCTCTATGGGGAAAGCCCTTTAGACAGTTCGCCAGCAACAACCAACCGAAGGATTTCGACAATTTTTATTTTATATGAAAGCTTATGGCGTCTAGATTTGCATGAAGGATCTCCTGCCCCCCATCACTCCTCATTTTCGAAAAGAATCGAAGACTCTTCTCCATCGTTCATTGTCTATATTTTTTTCGATTTCGTTCGAAAAAGGGATGGGGGCAGGCGACCCCTGATGACATATCTAGTCGTCGTGAACTTTCATATGAAATAAAAATTGTCGAAATCGGTCAGTAGGTTGGAGCTGGGGGATTTCTACAAGGTTTACCCATTGACAAGGTACAGAGGAGAAGTGTTTCTTCGATTTCGTTCAAAAATGGAGGGTGGTGGGGGAGCATGCGACCCTTCATTGCAAATCTAGACGTCGTAAGCTTTCATATAAAATAAAAACTGTCGAAATCCGTCGGCTGGTTGTTGCTGGCGAACTGTCTAAAGGGCTTACCCCATAGAGAATGTACAGCGGAAAAGTGTTTTTTCGATTTCGTTCGAAAATGGGGAGTGGGGCGCTAGACGACCCTTGATAACATATCTAGTCGTCGTGAACTTTGATATTAAATAAAAATTATCGAAATTCGTGGAGTGGTTGGGGCTGGCGAACTGTCTGAAGGTTTTACCATATTATTTTAAATATATAGATCCCAACAGTTCCATCACAATGGCGTTCAAAAGTATGCATACCACACTGCACAGAGTGTAAACAATTCTGCCAATACTGCATCTGTGACATCTGTAATGAGAAGGTTAAATTGGCTTTCCTTGCAATGTGTTGGCTTCTCGATTGACATTCATAAGACTTCTTTTAAGACGAAACAAACATTTATTAGAAATTCAAAACACAACTATTACACTTCGTAATTGCGTACATCGTAACATCGTTCAACCGTACTCGTACTCGTCTCTCTCTAGACTATTTCTAAAATCAAATTCAAAGTAGCACACATCTTACTGTT
>BGPR01026379.1:0-21573 GCA_013235015.1 Araneus ventricosus | reverse complement strand
AAAAAATTTTTTTATAAAAAAGTTATTTTTTTCACAAATTATCATTGATTTATTGAATTAATAAAAAAGAATTACGGTCTGGGAGATGCTATTAAAAATCGGATGTTTTTTAAAACAGAGACAAAGATAATTATCTCTTTATTGTGCTATCTTTGCAGGAAGCTTGTTTTGCATACTTGCTGCAAGTTTGATTTGCAAAGAGGTGGCGCTACTTGTCACATCGAACTTGCTACAAGTTCGATTCAAGTTTGACGCGTCAAATTTTGCCATGACAAGTCAAAATCAAACTTGCTGCAAACTTACGTGCTATCTGGGGTAGGGGCCTAAAGACGATACAAGTCTCAGTTTCCTCCCTCCTTAGTTTCAAAACCAAATATTTTTTATTGTTTTTCATACAAGTGGTTATTAACTAACAAATATTAAGACAGACTGAAATAAAAAAAAATATTTAATTTGTCGATCACCTTCTTGAGAGAGGTTTCATTTTCTAAGAAATAAAAAAAATTAAAATATAAAGTGAAAAGTAATTCTTTTAATGTATGGTGAAAACATTACAATTTTTTCTTTACACAGTCTAACCTAATAAAAAATTTGCAGGACTATTGTGCAGCCAGCAAAACGGTAAAACAAACTGGATCACACTGATCTGCTTGCCAAATTGAAAACACGAAAAAAAATCCTAAGAATAATGTTCTGAAATTTAAGCGATACTTGATTTCAATTTGAATAAGTTCGAGTATACAGCTCTTATAAAGTAAATGAAAGCACTAAATTAAATAACCTCGAAAATAATGCATGATAAAGATAATGAGGCATTGGGAGCCTCCCCCCCAAAGTTATTGGGCTTCTAGGCAGTTGCCTAATTGATAATATTGCCTATATTCTGTTTACAAGAAAGATTTGTGTGAAACGGCAAAAGACTTGGCAGGAAAATGTTGTCGACCAAAAATATCGTGAAATTTCGTTTTGAAAAATATCGTGAATTGGCATTCATATCTCCTTTTAACAACGTCAAAGAAAATAGTTGAATAGTTAGTTGAAGGCGAGACATCCCCGAATTTAACAATCAAAGAACTGGATGGAAAGAAAAGCAATTTTTCTTTGAAGCAACCGATCAGTCTATTTTCATCTACCAATCATCAATTTTCTAGACATAATCAATCGTACCATTTTTTCTTTTTGGAAAAGATTCGAAATTTATCACGAGAAAAGACGCCATATTGTTTTTTTATAATTAGGATAATATTCACAAATTGTCCGAAGGCGATCTTCTTAGACGTTGCAAAGACTTAAATGCAACGTTGCAAGGCGATATTGATTTATTTAATAAAAATCAAAATTTGTCGTAGAGTTTTGCCATTCAGGGTAACAGTATTACAATATTTATGTAAAAATAATTTATTAAAATTGTATCCAAACTTTGTGACTGTTCCGAAGAATATATTTACCTTAACAATTACAAATGTATCTGCAGAAATATCTTTCTCATGATTGAAAATAATAAAAAACTTACTTGAGATCAAGCATTTGTTAAGAAAGATTGATTTTCTTAGCCATGATATCTGTCGAATACGAATTAGCTATAGAATTAAATTATGACTATATTATCAACGAATTTGTGATAATGAATGTAAGAAAATGAAACAAAAATAACATATTGTTACCTTATTCAAGCAAGTCGCATTCCAAATTGTATTTTATGAGTTTATCAAGCAATTATTTTTGTTATTTTATTTGTGAACGATTTTGAATGTGATTAAAATGTTAACTTTATAAAAATATTTTAGTTATGTATTAGTCCTTAATATACCAATTTGTGCGATGTAATAGACAACAAAATCAATAATTTATTTTATTGCACGAAATTTGTTTCAAGGCCCCGCAAATCAACTTTGCACCAGGCCCCGCATTTGTTCGGGCCGGCCCTGGAAACAAGTTATTGACAACGAGTTAGTCACCACGCGTCGAACTCGCAGCAAGCTTTTTGCGTCTAACTCATTACAAACTGTAGCAAAAACAAAGTACGCAGACAAACCTCGAATTCGAATTCCTGAAAACCCACTTCCTCAGATAGCACGCACACTTGCAGCAAGTGTGATTTTTCTTGATATTAGCTTGTCATGACAAATTTGATGCGGGTACTTTGCTGCAAACTTCCTGCAAAGTAACAAAGCATAATCGACCAACCCACTTTCAAAACAAGTTTGATGTGAAGTTGTTATGACAAAAAGTTCATACATCGCAATTATGCAGCACGACCTGAATACAGTTGTATATATCTTCTTTTGATCTTTGTCTCTGTTTTAAAAAATATCCGATTTTTAGTAGCATCTCCAAGACCGACTTTATTTTTATTAAGTCAATAAATCAATGATAATTTGTAAAAAACAAACTAGGTCCATAAAAAAATATTTGAAATAATCTCCATCTTTTTACTAAATATAGAACTCGCACTTTAAAAAAAACATATGGCCTTTTTCTTAATGTTGAAATTTTAACCTTCATAAACAAAATTAAACCTAAAAACAGTCAATGGTTGTTGGAAAATATAACTTACATATTGTCTCATTTTAAAAGAAATTACTTTTGAACCCTAATTTCATAATTTATTCTACTAGAAAAATGTAGTGATTAGCGAAAATCGCTCTCTCTTTGACTTCAAATCATATTCTGAACTCAAAAATTAATGAAATCAAGAATACAGTTAAAAATAAAACGTGTAGATGGACGATCTTTTAGCGCAATCTATCTTCTCCTCTCAGAGTTCAGCTGGCTTAGTGGTTAAATCGACTGGCTATGAAGTGGGTTGTCCTCAGATAGCATGTACATTTGCAGCAAGTTTGATTTTTCTTGATATTTGCTTGTCATGACAAACTTGATGTGGCAACTTTGCAGCGAACTTCCTGCAAAGTAACAAACCATAATCGACCAATCCACTTGCAAAATAAGTTTGCTGTGAAGATGCTTTGACGAACTTCACACCACGATTGCAGAACAAGTTTGCTGCAAAGATGATAGCACACTTACAGAAAATCTTTTTCTCTGTTTTGAAAAACATCGGATTTTTAATAGCATCTCCTAGACCGTCCTTCTATTTATGAATTCAATAAATCAATGATAATTTGTGAAAAAACTAACTTTTTTATAAAAAAAATTTTGAAACATTTTCCATCTTTTTACTAATTATAGAACTCGCACTTTAAAGAAAACTATATCGCATTTTTCTTAATGTTGAAGTTTTAACGTTTATAAACAAAATTAAACCTACAAAACAGTCAATGTATGTTGAAAAATAATAACTTACATTTTGTCCCATTTTTAAAGTAATTACTTTTGAACCCTAATTCGATAATTGATTCTACTAGCAAAACGTAGTTAGCGAAAATCGCTCTCTCTTTGATTTCAAATCATATTCTCAATACAAAATTTAAAAAATTAATGAAATCAAGAAAAGAGTTTAAAATAAATCGCATGCGCGATCTATTAGCGCAATCTGTCTTCTCCTGTCGGAGTCTAGCTGGCTGAATGGTTAGAGCATCAGGTTAGGAAACGGTAGGTCGCGGGTTCTAGCTCGAAGTTGTGTTCGTACTCTGTTTTTGCTATAGTTTGCAATGAGTTAACGTGGCAAATTTGACGCTTGGTGACTAACTCGTTTACGTAAACTTGTTTCAAGCTTACACTCTTATCGTGTCAAATTTGTTGCAAGCTTGCAGATTTGCAGAGCAAGATTACTGCAACTTTGTTGCAAACTAAAATTGCTATCTGTGTAGGGGTTCGAATCCGAGGTTCGTCTGCGTACTTTGTTTTTGCTACAATTTGCAATGAGTTAGACGCAAAAAGCTTGCTGCGTGTTCGATGCGTGCTGACTAACTCGTTTTCAATAACTTGTTTCAAGCTTGCATTCTTGCCGTGTCAAACATGCTGCAAGTTTGCAAAGCCAGATTGCTGCAACTTTGCTGCAAACTAAAATTGCGATCTGGGTCATAGCCAGTCGCCTTAGCTACTCAGCCAGCCGGACTCTAATAGGAGAATATAGATTGCACTAATAGATCGTGCATCTACACGTTTTATTTTAAAATGTTTTCTTGATTTCATTAATTTTTTAAATTTTGAGTTGAGAATATGATTTGAAGTTAAAGAGAGAGCGATTTTCGCTAATATCTACGTTTTGCTAGTAGAATAAATTATGAAATTATGTTCAAAAGAAATTACTTTTAAAAATATGAGACTAAATGTAAGTTATATTATTTTCAACAAATATTGACTGTTTTTCAGGTTTAATTTTGTTTATGAACGTTAAAATTTCAACATTAAGAAAAAGGCAATATATAGTTTCCTTTAAAGTGCGAGTTCTATATTTAGTAAAAAGATGGAGAATTTTTCAAATTTTTTTTAAAAAAAGACATAGTTAGTTTTCTACAAATTATCATTGATATATTTAATTCATGAAAAGAAGGACGGTCTATGAGATGCTATTAAAAATCTGATGTTTTATAGAACAGAGCCAAAGATCAAAACCAGAGATATACAACTGTATCCAGGTCGTGCTGTATAATTGCGATGTATCAACTTTTTGTCATAACAACTTCACATCAAACTTATTTTGAAAGTGGGTTGGTCGATTATGCTTTGTTACTTTGCAGGTTCCAAAGTTGCCGCATCAAGTTTGTCATGACAAGCTAATATCAAGGAAAATCACACTTGTTTCAAGTGTGCATGCTATCTGGGAAATCGATTTCGATACTGTATCAAACGCCAAGTTAGAATCAGTTCTTTCTTTAGAACACAAAGAGTTGAATTCTATATTCTGTGAGTTCGTTTAATTCTTTTTATTTAAAAGGGTTAAAAAACTCTTAAAACGGTTTAATTCCTAATGGAACGATTGTAATTAGCTAAATCGTTTGGTTAAAAATTAACAAGCATGAAACCGCCTAAAAGAGCGATCACGAACAATATTGACAGTCTAACCACAAAATGACAGTCTTATTTTAGTAAAAATTGAAAGTTGCAGCAACGGACGAGTTTTCTGTTTTGCTTATTTACATTAAAATGCCTTAAGAATTTAATTTTCGGTGTAATGCTAAGTCAATAGAATCTTCAAAGAGGCAGTCCAAAAGTAAGGTAAATAAACTCAAGATTTTATTGTAAATCAACAAAACATAAAACTCCTCCATAGGAACATCAAATTTAATATTTTCAAATTATCCTTAAGCCATGGCATTAAAAAACTTTACTTTAAACATTAATTAACATTTTCAAACAAAATGTTGAAGTTTTGGAGATTTCCATGGACGAGTTCTGTGCTTTGTTTACATACATTAAAAACTTGACTCTATTTGTATCACTTTTGGACTTCCGCTTTGAAGATTCCATTGACTTATTGCTTAGCAACGGATTCGGAAACCCTCAACGCTTTTGCGCATCATCAAAATAGGGATTCATCAAAATAGGGGGAAAGTGAAGAATGGAATGATTGTGTTTACATTTTACTGAGAGTGATCTAACAAAGAATTCCAGAAATGCACTCATATGATTCATTGCCTGACACCCCTTTCCTCTGTAAAATCATCCAAAAGTGGTAGTTTCGGAATCCGTTGCTGAACAGCAGCATTACGTAGTTAATTCTTCTTCTTGTTGTTCTTTTCTATTTCTTCTTGTTGTATTTTTTAAAAAAATTTCTGTTGAAGCAATTACTTTTTGCAGCTGCGTTTGCACGCAAAAACGTCTATTGTTTTCATTATTTTTCATTTTATCATTGTTTTCTTTTAATTTGTTTTCTTTTAATTTAAATTTCTTTTATTTATTTATTACGTAGTTAAGCCATTTTAATGTAAATATATGTCAGTAATGCGGAAGTTCTACATTACTCAAAATATTAAAGCAGAAAACTCGTCCACACTGACTTTATTTATTTATTTATTTTGCGAACTGTTTCGAGTACTAAAATGAAAATAAGGCCGAACCTACGTTTATAACATAAGATGTTATTTAATATACCACACATTGTCCTCCAGCCTAAGTAGCACACTATATTGTTCAATATTGAGTTTCAATATTGCTCAATATTATACAATATAGTTCAACCTAATTTCAATAATGCACTATTTATTTCTCCAAAATTATAAATATTCCTCATATTAACCCTAATTACTTATTAAAGATTAAATTTTTTGCTTCCATACCGCATCATTCGATTGTTTTGTAATCGACATTTGATACGAACACGAGCCCTGGCTTCGAAACCCGGACAACTTCCTTACCCAACCTGTCGTCTTATCCACAACAAGCGAGACCTCTGACGTCGAAGATAAATTGCGGTAAAGCAGCTTGGCTTGATACAAAGTGTCTTGCATCTTCACATCTTATTTTGAATTATCTTTTTGATTTAATTAACTTTTTTACAATTTTGAGTTAAGAATATGATTTGATGTCAAAGAAAGAGAGAGAGAGAGATTTTCGCTAGTAAGTAAATTTTGCTAGTGGATTAAATTATGAAATTGGGGTTCAAAAGTAATTAAAGTAAATTACTTTTCAACTGTAATTTAAAGTAAAGTGGACCTTAAAGTTAAAATGAAAAGTAAAGTGGACCTTTTAAAAATATGGGACACAAAAAAGTTATTTATTTTTCAACAAACATTAACTGTTTTAAGGGTTTAAGTTTGTTTATAAAAGTTAAAATACAGCAACAAGAAAAGGGTGATATATAGTTTTCTTTAAAGTGCGAGTTGCTCATCATAACTGATAATTTGCTTAAACAGGGTAATTTTGGCATATTCTATATTTAGTAAAAGTTGTGATGGAGAATTTTTCAAAAGTATTATTTTTTATAAAAATACATAGTTAGTTTTTTCAAATTATCACTGAATTATTGAATTAATAAAAAGAAGAACGGTCTAGATTTTATTAAAAATCAGTTGCTTTTTAAAATAGAGACAAATAATCAAAACCAGATATATTCAAACATATTCAGGTCGTGTGGTCACTAAGGGTGAAAAAAACCGGAAAAATAAAACATTGTATTATATGTTTAAATGCAGAATTTACGATACTGTTGTCACTACATTTATGAACGTTGTTAGACGTCGAATTTACAATATTCTCAATACTACATTAGTCAACGGTGTTAAACGTAGAATTTTCAATATTGTCACCACTACATTGATGAACGTTGTGGTAATATAGAATTTCCAATATTGGATACAGAGTTTCATAAAGCATTTGGCTTTTTAACGAAAAAATCTCCCATTTAATTTTTGAAATAAAATCTTAAGTAATACGAATTATAAAGTTATAACTAATATTTTTGTGCCAAAATTTTACTTTTACAAAACTTTTAAAAATTTAGACACGGCATTCGGTATTCCTCGGTATTCACAATATTGTTCAATATTGCCCAACATATTTTACAATATTGCCGTGCTACTACCCTTCATATGATAGCTTATGACGTCTAGATATGTCATCAATGGTCGCGAATCATCCTCAATTTTCGAGATATATTGGAAAATGAAACTTTGGTAGAGTCTCTCAGCCTTTACAACCACCAATTCGCGAATTTATTTCGCCAACTTGAAAGAATAGCTGTAGATTATTAATTTTATAGGTGAACAACTGCCCGTAGGTGGTTATCCGAAGGCGACTAGTGGATACAATGTGGATAGGGTAAATTCCACCAAGTTTGTTGTAGTTTTAAAATCAAAATCACCTGGGGTAGAAATCAGCTTTTTACTTTTACACTGTTTTGCTATATCGTGTAAGCTACGCATTCTAACACCTTTTTCTGGAAAATAACACTAGACTTCATTCGTTCCTTTCTATTGCCTTATTGTACGAGTTACTACCTTTTATATTGTTACAAAAGTCTTTCTGTGGGTGTATGGTGTAAACAGTCCAACATGCAGGATAATGGAGAATGAAGGTTTATTCAAAAAATATGCATTAAAACACGAAGCACAAGTACAGGAAACAATAGTTCTTGCACAAATTATCAACGTAAACAGACAACAATTCACAGGTAATAACAGTTCAGCACTTTGAGATTTAGCCACACAAACAGTCAGCAAATAACCAATAACGACAATAACAGCACTTTCAATAGCGCTCAGCTCACCAGCTTCCTAGCTCGCACTGCAGACGAAACTCTGAAGTCGTTCCCAATGGATCAACACTACTACCGCTCGGCGTCTAACAGCTTACTAGCTCGCACAGCAGATAGAACTCCAAAGACGTTCGCGCTCCAAGGCGATCAACATTCCCTCCATCATCCAAGCGCTCTCCTTATATAGTCTCCCCTGTCAGGCCGTGACGTCACATGGAATCTTCTAGTACGTTCAAGCGTATCTCTTCTCCTAATAGAGATATCGAGAAGATTCCAGCACCTTTGAGATCCCATATTTCGTCGCCAAGGTCGGGGAACTAGACGCGGCTGCTGCTAGTCATCCCATACTTATTCCTGTAAAATTCTCTTCCCAACCATAAGACTCACATTGCTGGAAAGCGACTTTCCATGTTTGTAACAATATATTTGGGATTCTGTATCCAATCAATGGAATTTATCTATTTTTAATCCAGAAAACTCTGGATTATAGCCACCCGCATAAAACTGGTAACTACCTTTCTGAGATTTCAAATATACATCCTTGTACTTCGATGGGACTTCTGTACCATATACAAATTTTTCCTCATCAAATTTCACAAGTTTGGTTTTAAAAAAATGCCTAGTTCTGGGCCTCCGAATTCTAAATCCTCTTGTATGTTTTACATAAAATACCAATTTCTCTTTTTCTGCTTTATTATCAAGTTTCTTTCCGATTTTGCTTTGACAATTAGACGTATACTAAATTCCCGATAGGTTTCAAGAGCATTGCTAAAAATTTCCTCTCTGCCCATTCACTTAAAGGAGTCTTTCCGTTGTGAACTTAATATGGATATCAGTTTTTCAAATAGTCGATTTACTAACTGAGCCCACCGAGACTTACGCAACTTAGTTTCATTTAGTATAGCTCTAAACCCTAAATTATAATCCTTTTGAACATCTCAGCCACACTGTTCATTTTCGGTCATTAAACGTTTGCAAGTTCAAATTTGGTTCCTGTTTTTTTCTTAAATGATCTTCTAAGTAGTCAACTGTAAACGCTAGTCCGTTGTCATTTGATGCACATTTTACCTATTTATCAGAGGTTAATACATTTTAAAACATCATTGCTATTTTTAAGAAAATGCACGGTATCATACCGCGAATAATAATTATTGTTCCCTAAGTATTTAGATCCACTTAAAGATTCTACTGGGGCTAGAGCCCATATATCCAATATGCAGACCCTTTCCGAAACACTATTATTCGAAATTTTAAAGATTCCTTTAAAGGATGTCTTAGTAGCTTTGGAAGCGAAAAAATTATCGCACATTTTAATTTCATACAATTCGTTTTCCAAGCCAAAATCTCTTTTCGATTTCACGAACCTTACTTGATGACCATATTTACGGTGCCAAAATATTAAATGGCACTTCGGTTCTTTTAAATATTTCTCTTGCTTAATCATAGCTACTTCATCTTTTTGCATTTAAAATTTGTCCACTTACTGGCTTCAAGGAATGATTTATCACTAGGATATCTGATTTCTCTAACATTTTTAATTGTTAAACTATCTCTCTCAGGACCGTCTAAAGAATTTGAGCGTCATAGGCTAGAATAATTTGGCGCCCAATCAGAATCGTAACTGGGAATTTGAGTGTCAATGGTCAAACGAAAATATTTATCTAATAAGAAACAAGAAAAAAAGTCACCTATTCTCTGATCAATGTCTAGAATTTTGCAAATCGGCGCCTTTTCACATTAGGAATTTAAGCCAATTTCCGCCACTTCTTATCATATACATAATTAATTTTTAAGGTTACATTATACAAATGTATTTTCTCCAATTACATTTTATGTATTTATTTAATTTAAAAATACAATAATATACTTAATACATAAATTAACACAACAAAATAAATATACAGCCTTTAATTTTATTTAACGTTTTTAAAATTATTTCTTTAATCGACACAAAAATAGAAGAAAAATATTATTCAAGTGCACAGATTTTATATATTTAGATAATATAATACATAAATAATAATAAGAATATTTGTTTACATGTATATAAATACTCTGAACACTGTTTAAAACTTTCACAATTATTTATTTGATTGATATATATGTTTATTTAATGTTATAAATTTTTTGCGACATTTATTTGTAGCAAATTCATTGATAATTTTGGGTTGATCTATTTTTTCTAATATATAATATTCTATAAATAAGATACTTACATCATTTAACTTAGATTATTCTAATGATCTTGAATAATTCTTTATCCTTTTTTACGTCAAAAATTATCTTCCTCCAATACAATTTTTACAAGCAGTACTTAAGTATATTCGCATCGCAGTTTTTATGTTATGGAATGTATATTCTAATTTAGATAGAATTATTGTTTTTAAAATGCATTCAGCTTTTGACAACTTTTCTGGATTGCCAATTAAATCTATGAGTTTTTGTTCATTTGTTGCATTTCTATAAATTGTGTTAAAAAATTTGAAAAATTTATTAAAATTAAAGATAAAATTAAACTGATATAAAATTGATAACAACACTGATGAGAAAAATTTTTTATATTTTTTCTAAGTATAAAAATAGTTTCAGTGTAATAATATACTCCGAAGTTATAAAGAAAAAAGTTAAAATTCCAATCAATGTTTAATTAATTAAAAATATAATTAAAATTTTGAGAAACCTTTTCTTAGTGAGCACCTGCTACCCAAGTAGCTGGTGCCGAACATGGTAGCTCTAGGTTCAATGTCC
This sequence comes from Araneus ventricosus, assembly GCA_013235015.1. Lineage (NCBI taxonomy): Eukaryota > Metazoa > Arthropoda > Arachnida > Araneae > Araneidae > Araneus > Araneus ventricosus. Next base: position 10,727 of record BGPR01026379.1, on the reverse strand, counting down.
TGTAGAGCGCCGTATCCTGTGCATCACGCGATTTACAAAATGTATGCCAGCCTAATGACAATATCATTTAAAAAAAATCAAAAATTTGAAATTTAAAAACAACCTGAATTTCGTGGTGCAGAACAAATGCATCAAGAAAAGTTTACTAATATAAAAGAAATTACTTCTTTAGGAGCGAATAAAATTCTTGTTATTGGATCGATGCTTTAACATAAGGCAGAGAAAATTGAAAATACTTTGGGTATGGAAAAATTTTCCGCCAGTAATGGATGGCTGGATATAAGTACATTTCGGTTTCCAAACAACATCAAGTTAAAGTCACAATGCGGTTATGTGGTAGATGGTTGCGGATTGCTTACCAGGATATATACCCATTACCTGGGATATATCTTGGATCCGGATTGCTTACCAGATCTTATTGTCCATTCTCAACAACTACTGATGAATTGATCAAGAATTTATTTTCTAATTAAAAATCAAAATTGAAAAAATGAGAGATCTAAACAAACGCAAACTCCATCGTTTTTTTTTTAAATTTAAAAATCTTTGAATGAAGTACATTTTTTTTCTTTAAGTAATTCTCCAAGTTCACTATGGTAGAAATAATGAATAAGGGTTTGTTTCAACGCTATTTTTTCTTCCAAAAATTAAACCCCCCAGAGCGGCCAGCTGAGAAACGGATTTTCTTTGGAAAGGAGGATGGCTACTATCGAGAGTTTCTCTGTGTTTGCAGGGTTTTCTAAATATATAAAAATAAATCTATATAAAATGTCATATATAAAAGCAAATTTTGTTTTTATATATGACAAACAATCACAAACGGAGATATGCCATCACAACTAGAGCGGACACTGTATGCTTGCATTCACCGACCCGCTATGTTCGACACAGCGATTAAAGTCAGCGTGGACCAAACATCAAATTTTCAAAAGTCACTTTTGTGACTGAAAATCCGTCGGAAATGTGCCGTAACGCTGTTTTTGTGATTCCTATGACAACAAGAGCATTGATTTAGTGCACTCACGCTCAGCCACCATTTTGTTAGTAATTAGAGAGATTCCAGTAATGAAGCGTATAAAATCTAACAAATCAAGATATTAACTTCATTCGGCCTAAAAACAGCAGTATGTGACTTAATTCTAGAATGGTTTGTGCTCGTGAGTACCAGTGCTAGACACTTTTGCTGTTTCAATTCTCCCCTCAATTTTTTTTGTCAAAAATTGTTTAAATATGAAAACAAGGTTGATGCCATCTTGTAATATCATGCGTCTGTATAAAACAACATTTCCTTATCCACCTCCGAAAGACATTTCTCCCTCTAAAAAAGTTTTTATTTCAATGCATTATTTTATTTACCACTACTTTGAAATAAATTTGTCTTATAAAAATTAATTTAAAAACGGTTCTCGTTAGCAGCTTCAATTTTCCTGTTCGAGATTTTTTTTTACGCATTGCCCAACATTGGGATCAATGCAGTTATACATATTCACAATATTCACATGTGTCCGTTGGTGCTCATGCTATCAGTGGAGTTGCAATCCTAAGTTGTGAAAATTTCGCAGCGCCATTCGACGGGCTGATTTCTTCGAATAAGCCTCTGGAATTTGAAACTTCATTTGTGGCAGTCACTGCACTTTCTCTCGCGATAATATCATATGCTATATTCAGCTAAGCCTATCTTAAAGGGATGGGAAAAACCTACCGTTTTTTTTTTTTTTTTTCGATTATAGTCCAGTCAACGAAGGCCAAAAATCGATGAATAGAAAAATTAAATGGTGTAGTTTTGAAATTTGGCACAGTTGTTGGGGATAGTGTCCTGAACAACATACTAAAAGTCCCCGCCAGTGGGGGTTGCGCGGGGGGTTAAAGAGGGGGACTTTTTCATTTTTTTTTAAATATCTCGAAAACTATAGGTTCTATCGAAAAACACTCAAATACAAAATCGAACTAACTTAAATTTCCTTCACGCGACCCCTCTTTTCAGGATTAAATGGGTTTGTCGGAGTTTCAAAGTGAAATTTCAGTGTATGCTTCGATTTTTTGCGGTTTTGTCGCAAAATTTACGCCGCTCGCTCCTGCAATATGATAACTTTTTTCTCTACATAAAGATATATATATATATATATATATATATATAACGTGTATTACGGTGATTTAAAACTTCATTTAACATCATCAAAAATATTTAATATGTAATAAGCTTTCGAATAATCCACCAAACCGAATAATTTTCTTGAAAGACTTAGCACTGAGTCTTGCGAATAAACACCTTACAACTGGAGCCGAATCTGATCATTGCCAAATGATATTACCACGTCTTTAAGTCTAAATTATGCATCACAAACTGAAGAAGCAAGTGAACAGCAACCAGCATTGAGACGAGGAACTTGTGGTTTGTATAATTAATGATATTCCAGTAGATGCAGTCAAGGTGTACACTGATGGTAGCAAGAATGATAGTGACTGTACGGGCAGTGGGATTTATATTAAAGCACATAATCAAGGGTTAAAAATTCAGAGGAGGAATCCCGATTTCTGCTCTGTCTTTCGCAGTGAACTAATAGCCATAGATGAAGGCCTTGACTCACTCTCATCCTTCTCTTGCAGTAATGAAATTTGGATACTAACAGATAGCAGAAGTTCTATCCAACATTTGGCCAATTGGCATAGAATAAGAGATAATATAGGAATGAATATTCTTAACAATTTTAAAAGTCTCTCAGTATCTTACTGGATTCACCAGCAGTGGATTCCTTCTCATGCCAGCATCTAAGGTAACTAGATTGCAGATGCACCTCTCACCTACTTTGAGCTGTTCTCTAGAGCTAAAAGCAGGAAAAATCTAACTGGCTCTTTCACCGGTGCATAACTGGTATCAAGGTTCTCGACCAGGTGGCTGTCTATTAATTGACTGCAACAGACGCGACCAAGCAACTCTTACTCGCTTCCTTATACGGGTATATCAGAAGTTTGACTTTCTCTGATAATTCTAAGTGTTTTGAGATTTGCCCAAAATGAACTGCAGAACAGGCCACACCTGATCATATTCTTGCATGCCTGGGGTTTTCTAAACAGAATCTTGTTTCTAATCCTCTGTTGACTTTGGATTTCATCAGGGTGCACAGTAGGGTGGTCGAAAAAAATAAATATTTTTTTCGTAGCGCTTTAGTGCGGAAAAGTTGCCTATTATAATAAGAAGAAAAGCGGCATAAAAAATTAAAATCTTCCTTTCGTGCATCGTACTTCAAGTTAATGAAAAATTGTAAAATCGCACCTCTTTTGTAAATTTTTTTAAGTCAGTTAAAACTTTTTAAATAAATAAGCTTTAGTTTTTTATGCTTGTTTCATGGTTCAAATTATCTAAATAAATTAAATTCTGATCAATAATCTAATTTTTTACGCTCGCAACGTCTCAAAAAAAAAACAGAAATATACCAATTTTTCGCAATTTTCTATGTCCAACTCTTCGCTCGTTTTGCTAGAACAAAACGACCCAGAACTCACCACGTGGAGGTGGTTGCACTTGGAGTTCCACACACACCCTACCCAACCAACCATCCAATTGTTGGGGTGGTATTTACATTATATTTATAACTATTTACAAAGATTTTCCATAGAGTAGGATTCTTTGGCTTATTGTGTTTTTTCTTTTTTCTTTTTTATATCTAGCATATAGTTTAGTATATAGTATTTAGTATAGTAGTAGTAGTATATAGTAATTTTATATCTGCTATGGTTTTATTGTCTGTTCCACTGATCTTCATGCAGTATTTAAAACAAAAAAAAGTAGTGGCTGAAAGTATACAAGGGTATTCTGTATATTCAACTTTCATAAAATTTTATATTACTGTTCGAAGATTCAAGTTTAAAAATATCAATTCGTGCAAGAAGCCTCCATCATTTAACTTCACTAAGATTGCAACCAAAGTGTGCTAAAACCGAAAGTGCTAAAATCAAATTATTCCTCATAATTGGATCTGACTGCAAGCTCTCACAAAGCAATAAACTTCTAATTTACAAAACTATGCTACGTCCTCTTACCTATATAGGCCACTGCAGCTAAAACCCATAAAAAGAATAAAGTCCTGCAAAAAAAACACGCCAAATAAGTAACATGCCATAGTTTGTAAGAAAAAAGGATATCCAGAAAGATTTACAACTAACAAAGACTACCACAAAAAAACTGTCATAGAAATTTTTCGAAAAACTAGACTCAAACGACAACGAGGCATTCCAAGAAATGGCTGAACACGATCCCAAGAACATCAGAAAACCCAGAAGACTGATCAACAACTAATCCTCTCTAGTCGTTCACCACAGTGACGTGACTCCTGAGCGAATTTCGATGTACAGTGGAACCTCACTTAACGAGCATAATTCGTCCCAGAAGCTTACACGTAATGAAAAAAGGTCATTATGCGAAACTATTTTTATTAATATAAAATGCGATATTGCGTTCCATGCCCCAAACAATACTCAAAAAATTTTATGTAGAGTGTTTATTCAAAGAAAATTATATGCAAAATTGTTAAGAAGCGTGAATCATCTTCATCTTTTCTTGTATAGCAGAATCAACCAACATGGAATTCGGATTTGATTTGCAGAGAACAAAAGAGAAAATCGCAATAATAAGGTTTATTATTTATGATACATACTATAACTAGCAGGATTGAGTTCAATGCTTCATTCCGAAATTTTACTAATTTTTCTAAGTGTTTTTATAGAATTGTTGTGTTCTTTTATCAATTAGTATACACACCTAATTCTTTTTTAGTCGGAAGCTGTCTAGAGAAATTTGTTTTTGCCAACGCTTCAAAATTTGGCGAAATTTGCCCACAAGCATTATCATTAAATAAATTTGTAGCGCGCATAGCCACTTCCTTATTAGGGTGATGCTTATCAACTTACGATGAATCAGTTTTCCATGCTTTCAGCATTTCTCTTATTGCGCTAGAAGATTGTTGCTTTGCTGTTACCTCCTCCTCCTCCTCTGACAAACTCTTCTCCATAACTTCTTGCTGTGAAACACAATGTAACTCCATAAGCTCTTCGATGGTCAGCTCTTGGTTGTGCTTTCCCATCAGCTCATCGTTATTTTTGCTATCCACCTCCAGTCAAAGACACAATCTCATTGACAAAAATCTTCACAAGTACTGTCTCAAACTACTCAGTGCCACATTCTACAACACTCTCCGGCCAAAGCTTCTTCCTACTAGAAGGGAGTTTTTCGGTCATATTGGTCATTTTGAGGCATGACACGATATGGAAGAGATATTTCTAAAATTCTCTGAGAATAAGGTTAGTTCCTAGACACCATTTCGGTCATTTTGAGGCAGGACATAGTGTGGAAGAGATATTTCTAAAATTCTCTGAAAGTAAGGTTAGTCCCTAGACACCATGTTTCATAGGAATCCATCACTAGACATCGTGTTTGATAAAAATTAAAGAGAAATAGAAGCTCCATGTATACGACAGTAGCAGGCTCAAAATCCGAGACTTCCATTCTTCTCGTCACTCGTTATGTGAAAAGTCGCTCGTTAAGCGACTCATTTTTTTACAATTTATTTTCCTTGCTATGCGAATCACTCTTTATGCAAGGTGCTCGTTAAGCAAGCTACCAGTGTATTACCCTTAAGTAAATTCAAAATCCCATTATAAAATGCTTTACTCTTTTTTCTTTTCTCTCTTAAATTTTTCTTTTTTTACTTACATAATATGCAACATAAACATCATGTTTTTATAATATTATTAAGCACTTCCAATTTTCCATCGTAACTGAATTTGTAATGCCATTTTCCCCCAACAATAGCAAGATCCGGAGGTTAAGAACCTTCAGTACAAGCACTCCGTTAACCCAAGCAACATCGCTATTCTTCTTCGCTGTCAATGTTTTTTTTTTTAAAAACTGATGCTCTTTGATCTAAGAACAGCAGAATTTTAAGAAATTAATGTAGTGAATAGATTTCTTTCTGAACATTGAACATTTCATCTGAACAATTGAGTGTTGATACGATTTCAAAGGACCACTAGAGGGGGAGATGGCTGCCAATAAGCTGGAGGATTTAAGGCGTCAGTTAGAGTGGCGTAGCAAGGGTTACATGCGATTGTCAACTGTGGTTTAGCAAGGGTAAATGGCAACAGGGACACAGCAATATTTTTTCGTCCCCTCATGACATTTCACTTCAAAAAGTGATTTTTTCGCAATACTATTTTGGACCCAAGGCGCAACTAAGACTGGCGCCTGGAACATCTGTACCACATTTCATACATAACAGGAAACATGATATTTTGCAATTATTCCTTAATACTATCCTTCTTGACTATCATTTTTGATAGAAATGTTCATAGGAAAATGCTGAGTTTATGTGCACTTAGGTTCGATGAATACTATAAAATGTCGCTGCAATCGTTTATCAGCTACGGAAGACACATCTCTGTTTCTCCGTATGTTACACATTAGCTATGCACTGAAGTGCCATATGTCATGGGATACTTTTAACTTTATGGTTGAGTCGGCTCTCATGAGTACTGAATGAATGAATGGTAAACCTTCTAATTTAGTGTTGGTAGTACAGTTGTAGTATAATAACTCATTTTTTCCGGCGAAGTGCAGCAATTCGATGTGGCATTGACTCAACATGTCGTCGGAAGTTGAATCATCATCAACTGAAGAAATATTCAGCCATGCTACCTCTGCAGTCCTTCATAATTCCGAATGTGTTGCCGTTGCAGGATTTTGTGCCAGAACTCACCTTTCGACTATGTCCCATATATATTCGATAGGATTCATGTCTTTTGATCTAGGTGGCCAAATAAATCGCTGGAATTGTCCATAATGGGCTATAATATGATTTAATAACTCATATATTACTGGAATTTCGGGATCTTGCTCAATTTTTACTTAAGATGTCTTTAAAAAATAATCAGCATATTAACCCTTCGAGGAATGCCACTGTCTTAAAGCTACCAAGCAGTTGGAACGCCAGTGTAAAAGTTGTCATAAAAGGGCTAATCGTAGATTTCTTGACTATCATTATGGATTGAAACTTTCTAAAAAGGAGGCTGAGCTTATGTGTGCTGAAGTATGCAAACAATCAATAAGAAAGAATAAAGCAAAATTAAAAAAAAAAATTAAAAGTTATTTATAAAAGAAAGCAAAATTGCAAAATTTAGAACTGGAACAAGAAAAAACTTCTTTATTATCATACAATAAAATTAAAAGAATAAAATAATTTAATTGTAAAAAGAAATGAAGTTAGAAAAATTGCGACAATGTTTATGTGTGCTGAGTCTCCGCGCACCGTCTTGAGTGGCGCTGCAATCGTTTATCAGCTGTTTCTATTATGCTACACATTAGCTATGTATTAGAGTAATTTTAAGTTATTTGTTATATATTTTATATATGATAGTTACATGTTGAAAACGTTATGTTAAGAGATATATGATAAGAAAAGAAATAGTTATTTTTCCGTTAGTATGCTCCTTAGCGCAACATTAATGCATAGAGACAACTCTGCCCTCTGCCGGACAAACGCCAAATTGATCTTGAATTAAACAGAACTATAAACAAGATCACTAAATTACTTTTCGCTGATTCGCCGTCCTTTTAGATGAATTAATTATTATGTAATGAAAATGTTAGTAGTTACTGATACTCGAGTTCGGAGGCATAGAAAAACTAAAAACGAAAGAACACGACTTCATTCCGATTAAAAACAGTGGGATCTGATCCATTGTATTATAAATAACTGTTTAAATATGAAAACAGGGTTGAGGTCGCTTCATCGCTTCATTCATTTGCAAAAAAAAAAGTTCGATTAAACCATTGCGGAGAACAGACGTCATCGTTCATGTAGTACATTAGAAAATGAAAGAATTTATAGCCATATTCCCAAAAGAAACAAAATTAATATTTATTTTATAGAATTACTAAATCTACCACTAATTCTTTAAAACTCTTAGTTTTATAAATCAAGTTTTTAATTCTGTTACATCTTTATTTTTAATTGATTGTAATTTATTAAAAAGCTCTGCACTTGTATATCAGAGCAGTGCAAATACGCAGAGTTAAATGTGGTCGTTGGAATTCAAAGGTTCGCAGCGCCTTTCGACAGGTATCTCGCTACGGATGAAACTGAAACTTCTTAAAATTGTGTATATTCAGATAAGCCTATCATAGGTAAAGATCCAGCTGATGTTTTCGGCAGCTGTCTACAGAGCAAAAAGAATCTGGGGGTTGTCAAATGTAAATGAGATATGCGTTTCATGGGGAGCGGTTTTTCACTTATCATAAAAATAGCATTTATTTTTTCTCTTCACCTACAAATGTTTCAAAAATAATAAAAAAAAAGATTAGGAGGGGGCTATTTAATAAAATTAAAGCGAAATGTTATTGAATAAAATGGAGGGTTTCTTGAAATTTAGATAGTAGAAAAGTATTGAGGTCACGAAAATAATTATGCAAACCTTTTGACGATTCTTCAATTATTTACAGGGAAAAAAAAAGACTATCATTGAAATGTGCTGAAAGACAGATTTAAACTCACTTGGCTTATTTATCGTAAGCGAATATCTGATTTTCGAATTTTTTAGAAGAGAAAATATTTAAAATGGAAATAGGTTGGAGAGAGCTTTTCCTTCCCAAAAGGGATTGCGAATAGTTAAAGGTAAACGAGAGAATCCTTGGCTTGAGGTTGATACTCGATTTTGCACGTGTCTCCATCTACAAGTCAAAATGTGAACTAATAAGATAATTGTTAACTGGTGATGTTCAATGACGATGTAAAATGATAATGTTTATAGGCTAGCATATAATCTGTAAATTTCATTATGCGACATGTATGATACGAAAATTTTATAAAAACCCTTACAGGACATATAACTGCACTTTAAAGCTACCAAATTAAACAGATAGATACTTCTTGTATAGTAGGTGTTCCCTAAGTAAGGAGTCTGTAAAATTTCAGTTAGATTTTTATTACAAAATTAATAGAAATTTTAACGTTTTTCCTCAATTACTTCTCATATTATCGAAAAAAAAAACTACATTTTTACCACTTTAAAAGGCCAAAAAATTAGCTTTTCAATATAGAAATTGTTTGGTGGAATTGCAATAAATTTGTAAAAGATTATTAGCTATATTTTGCCATAACACTTTTCGTTGTTCTAGTTACTACATTTTAGCACAAGTAAAATTAATAACGATGAAAATGATTTGAATTTCTTTATAATAATAAAAGCTATTACTGCAAAATATGTATAAAAATATTCTTAAAAATTTGTTAAAATTAGAGAGAAATTAGTATGGGAATTAAATGGGTAACACAGAATAGGCAGATATTTGAAATTTAGATGGTGTTAAAATCAGTTTTGTCTAGCAATATTATAAGTTGTAAAGAAAGAAGAAATAAATTTCTAAAAAAAAAAAAATAGCTTAGAGAATATATTCGCATATTTCATAGTATATTTCTGCTAAATGTCGTTTCTTTTGATTCAGCGGTCTACTCTTTAGAGCGCCAACACAGATTCTACTTTAATATTAGTAAAGATAAAAAAAAACAATAAAATAAATCCCGTTAGGTAAAGAAGTAGCAAATTTAGCTTAAACATACTTTGAAAGTAGGTAATGTGCAACATTTTAAAATTTTAATAAGAATTTTTATTAATTGAAAATTAAGCAAAATTATAGCGACTTTCATTTATAATTTGAAAAAATTATTATACATAATTTGCAACAATAATCCTCATTGGTACATATGAAATTGAAACAACTTTGATTGCTTTATCAAATATTTAATACCTTGTTTTTGTGCCACTGCTAAAAGCTAAGGAATAAAGATTTTGTTTCTATTTTGATAATCTCCAAGAATGTTGCATTGAATTTTTACTATCTTAAGTTATTTCACTCCATTTCTTACAAAAACTGCAAACAAATCCCATTACGACATTAAATACATTAGAAAATAAACCCGGTACTCTAAATGATTACATTTCCCGTTCTTTAATTTTCAGCATGTTTTAATCCAGTTAACATGCGGTTGGACATGCTCACATAATGCACTTAAATTGCTTCGCATCAGTTTAATATTGGAATCAACAGCGCATTTTGTACGATGAATTTAAAAAAAAATGAAGTTAAATCCCCTCGTTAGACAACGTGCAGTTATATGTCAGAGAATGCGGAAAGTTACATTCTTCTTGAGATTGTAACTCTTTACACGATTCGGTTAGAATGGTTCATGAACACAAAAAGAAGAGCAAGTTCAAGGTCTGCTAAAATAGCGCTGCTTTAATTTCCATATCAAATTGAAGTTTAAAAATACTTTGCTGAAGGAACCATGAATATCAAGTTACGCATTAGAAATTTAATTGAAACACAACTTATACTTTTGGTGAACAAGCACGTCGCCTAAGATGGCTCATCTATAAATAAACCTTTGACACATCCTTTTGATATTCCTTATTTTATTCTCCAAGCTTAAAGCGAGATTTACAAAGAGAACATGTTTAAAAATTTCATTATATCGTTCTTTGTATGTTTTAAAAATTTTTAAAAAATGCTCAAAATATGCTGAAAGACTTAAATAATTGACATGAAATAAGCAATACTTCGTTAGAATTATGTTTAAAATAGCTGAAAAATTAATACTAGATGCCTACTATAAAAATTCTTTATCAATGCAAAATAATATTAATGATAAAGTTTTCACCGTACGATCAGTTACGAC
>BGPR01026377.1:0-21574 GCA_013235015.1 Araneus ventricosus | reverse complement strand
TGATAAAGTTAAGAAAACATGCGACAAGTATTTTTTTATGTAAAAAATAATATAAAGCATAATTCACACGATGAGAAATGCTAACCCTATTCCTTACTCTTAAAAATTAGCATTTACAGCATCTGATCTAAATGTCTGACCTCATACTTGAAGCCAAATATAACACTGGTTAGCACTTTGGAAGATATTTAATATTTATTAGAAACACAAACATTAACACATAAAGGTTAATACTTAAATTAATTTCTAACTATTTGAAAGGGGTTTGGGATTTCGGCATTTTGAAGTCGTTCAGTTGGCCAATTCACACTTCTAACTGAACCTTTAGTGTTGGCATCTTACAAACTAGGTGGCATCGCTCTTATTGTGGAGGAGCATTTATTATATATTTAATATTCTTTGGAATACTTTCATTCAGGAAATTAAAGTCTATCAATTCTTTTGGGAAAACGGGGAGAATTTAAGTATTAAAAATAAGTTTTTTTAAAGATTTAATAGTATTTATATAATATTTATTCTATACTCATGAAAAGTTTTTACTTTTTAACCGTTTTGTGTAGTAATGGCATTTAACCCCCAAAGTTCATATTAATAGGTAAGTATTTGAAGTGCTTGAGATAAAAATATTCCTATCGGACTTTACTAAAATTCCACACATCTTATTTTGAGACTATTTCCCTAATTCTGTAACATTTTCTAGAGTATTTCTTTTACGTTTCTTCAACTATTGTAACCTTTGTGCAGAATACGACCGTTTCCTTCATGAAGAACAAGTAAGAAAATATCCGACTGAATATTTTCAAATTTCATGGAAGACTCTTTCCTTAAACTGTGCAAATTTAAGGATTCTACTATTTTTAGTTTCGACTCTATTATTTTTGTTCCAAAGAAAACGAAAGTTTAACACTGTGTATTTATGACTTGGCCCTTTGTTGGACTTTTTGTTTCAGATTGACTTTGTTGAAGATGCATAGTTTTGGAATTCCAGGAGCACATAACTATATAAGAGAGCTTTCTTTTTTTATATCAGTCGTATACTCGACTGTCAAACAGTATAAAAGCAAACACATTAAAAGAATTATCTGTCGACGCGAAGCAAAGGGGTTAAGTCGTCACGTGTTTTCGACGAAATGCATGTTGGGAAAATACGTCACGCGACCTTGATTGCAACCGATTGAAGAGACCGTAGCAACCGTAAAGAGAATTTTGAGGCGAAAATTTTTTAACATTTCAGAAAAAAATAATTAAAATTCAACCGACTGTTCAATTTTAACCATTCTTGTCTTAAATCACGGAGAAACTTTATGTTTATTACTTCAACAAATTTCAAATTGATAACTAAATTAGAACGGCGGATGCAAAAAATTATAACCAAACAAAGTTTTTTAGGCTTAACCGACTATTTTTCTAAAATTTTTCAAAATTCAGGAAATTACATTAGACGTACAAAGCAAACGTCATTAGAACGGAAATCGTGTGCTCTTTCTGATGGTGTGTCTCTTTTGTCGTACCGTTATCCAAAACCATGCTATTGAGAAATTAGTGCGAAAAATCACCCAAAACAACACAAAACATTAAATAAAAACTTTTCTACATTAAATTTTAAAATTTCGGCTTCGAGGTGCATTGAATCACCATTAAGATTACCCATGTGCCAAATTTCAAAGCTGTGAGTGCGATAGATTGGTGTGGACATCGCACGCAGACACGCAGACACACACACATACAAGCATTGCCTTTTATAAGTGTAGATAGTTAAAATGTTTATATACTTAAGTTGGTAAAATAAAGTGGTGTAATGATTATATTTAATAATGAAAACTTTTTCGAAATATGAGACGCCCCCTTAAGAGCATCGTTTTACAGCGAAAATTTAAAACTTAATATAACTTCAAAACTTCTCGTGCGAATATGCTGAAATTTTGCATAGGCTTATGAAATTTCCATCTGTCTCGATTACTGTTAAAATTTGTAAGTGTTGCTGTACAAAAACTTTTTAACATCTATTTTGATAAAAAATTTCATGCTCTCAAAATTATTTTAATATTAAAAGTAAAAGTCCAAAATGTGTAGAATCATTCACAATACTGCATAAGAAAATTCTAGGTCAATAGTTATATTATTTCTCAAGATATCAATAAAAATTCAAAATTTTACTTTAACATTAGAAACTCAAAATTTTATTTGCTTATAATTCCGAAAATAAAACTGCTGTGATGATGAAACTTGGCATTCCAGCATAAATTTTTATGTAGTTTCGAAATATTAAAAAAATGTTTATTCCATCTGCTATTGCCTTGGTCTTCCAAAATTTTTTATTAAGGCTGCAGAAATGTTTACTACACTAGGGGTAGCAATTAGTGAGGGAATGCGATGACGAAAATGAAAGGTACTAAAGCGAGGTGGTACATGTTCGTTTTCACTGATAGAAAGTCATTTTGTGAGGAAACGTTCTCGTATGTACAGTCGCGGAAAAAAAAGGATCCACCCAGCAATATTCTGCGGTTGTTTATTGGGCATTAGAAAGAAGGTACCGATCTTCTTGAAATAACGTATACTAAACGATTCTATGGTTAAAAATTTCATAAGGGTCATCTAAATACTTAAAATTGCACTAACTTCAAAAGTTTAAGCAGAAACACAGATTTTTAATGTCATAAATAAATTTCTCATGAAGAAATACCCCAAGAAATAAATTTCGGCTAATATGCCATGAATATATCGGATGATATTCGATATTTTGTGTTCTAAATAGAAAATGGGTCGTCTCCGTATTTAGATAGAGAAGTTGTCTGCTTGCGTTTAAATGTGGGTAGCAGCATTTTAAATTATTTCTCACTTTAAATGTTAATTTTAAAGTAATTATCTACATTTTACAATCGATAAAATTTAATGAGTAACAGAATTTTTTCCAAAAAATAATTTTTTATCATGCAAAAATTATGATATCCAATAGCGCCGGAGTTTTTGTATAATTTAATTTAATATATTAAATAATTCAATTTAATAATAATTTTCACTTTCGCCTGAATGAATATTGACATTAAAGTGTAAAAATTTTATTAATACATAAGTACTGTCTGTCCGCCACTGAGAACTGTCGCCGCCATATTGTCTAGTTTGCGGCGTCGCTATAGCAACTGTTTATGCTAGGGAAGAACCATTTCAAATAGGGGGAATCAAACGGAAGTCGGAGTTTTCTTATTCTTGGCACCAGTTTGCTGCAGAACACATTTGAATGAACTTCTACCTATTAGAAATCGATTCTTCCTACCATAAGCTGTTTCTATAGCGACTGCCTTAAACTATAGAATTTGGCGGCGGCAGTTCCCATGGAGGACAGAGATTATTTACATCGGCTTTTATGAATGAGTGTAAGTAATCGAATGAAACAGAATTCCTTGTTTCCATGAAATGTTAGAATGTGTATTAACATTCATAACTTACTCAGATTTATTCCCACTTTCAACTGTTATCCAATTTGTCGTCGTCGACATCGTTTTGATGTTATTTATTTCTTCATATATTACTGATTTTATTGAAATGGAACACCACTTTAATTTATAAAATTTTAATTCATATACGTGAATAGTTAATCGTTTACATACTTAAATTTCATAAAATAAAGCATTATAATGATTATATTTATAAACGAAAAAGTTTTCAATGTTTATGTGGTACCTTTTAAGTCCTTCTTTTTACAGCGAAAATAGAAAATTTAATGTAACTTTAAAACTACTCGTACGAACATGCTGAAATTTTGCATAGGCTTATCAAATGGCCATCTGCTTCGATTACTTTTGAAATTTATAAATGTTGCTATTCAAAAATTTTTGAATATAAATTTTGATAAAATATTTCATGTGCTCAAAATTATTTTAAAATAAAAAAAGAAAGTTGTGAAATGTGTAGAATAATTCATACTATTATATAAAAAAATTCTAGGTGAGTAGAGTTATTGTTTCTCAAGATATTAATAACAAGAATAAATATTAATAACTGTGTTTCTTTCATGGAGAATTTCTCACAACCACAAAATTCACAACGTCTAAATCTCATTCCATAGAAAACACGTGGTTTGAGAAATGGGATGAATCCTATTGTCAGAATATGGTATCTTCTCACGCTTGATGAGCCACCTATCAGCCGATCAAATAGCATTCCCATTGGAGAGAAATTCTAACTGTTGAAAGGTGCCCTATGTTGAAAGTGCCCCCCTCTCGCCTACTTGTTAATTTTAGGATTATTTGTTTCAGTTACATATATTTTTCATTTGCATATTAAATTTGCTGAATTATAAGATAATTTTTCTATCCATTTTACTTTCTGTGGAAATTCACAATAGAGAAATTCCTTCTTTCAAGGAATAGTCACGACTGGCCAATGTTCCCAATTGGGAACACGGAAATTTAATAAATAACAGCAAATGTATTTCTTATTTATATGATTATATTTTATATGTTATTTGTAATATGGACAGTTTTAGCTAAGTGTGCCGAATTTTAGAAATTCTGGAGAATTTTTAATTTTTTAGTAATTTTTATTCTACGCACAAATTAAAATGTTAAAAAAGCTCATATTTACGAATTTTTGTAAATTGCCCATTTGATATCTGAAACATAATTTCTATATCAAAACATCTGTCTTATTTTCATTTATAATGTACAATTTTTTTAAAGCAATATGAACGATATTTTATTTTTAAATGGATTTTCAATTCGACGTTCCCAATTGCGAACATTGGAATATAAATTGATAAATCTTGCGAGACAGTTTATTTGCTATCAACTTCTTCTTAATGAAATTACACAATTTTAATTTAGTTATTTTAAATTTTTTGTTGTGAGATGTTACTACACAAACAAATAAATATTGATTAAGTGCAAGTAGAGAATTAAAAATAAAAAGATTTGCTTTATCATGAAATTCTATCGCCAGAAATTTAGCAAAAATTATCATTGAAACTTCAAAAAATATTCAGGAATAAAACGTAAATAACAAAAACATATTAAATTTGTTAGAATTTGAAAAGTTAATACACATTGATTAACATTAACAAACTTGATTTGAAAAAATGTACGAGGGTTGATCAAAAAGTATCGGAAAAGGTGCCTTCCCACAACGCTAAAACACGCAGAGTGAAGACGCTTGACAGATATTAACTTTGAACCCTCCCTAGCTTGAAGCGGAAGTTACTATGTCCTAATTAATTTCGCGATTTTAGGATAGAGCTTAGGAGAATATGTCTACTGTGTTGTCGCCAGATTTTGTGACAGATAAGGATGTGCAGAAAATCTGTATGAAATTTTGCAAAAGTTTGGCGATAATTGTGGTGAAAATGAAAAACATTTGAAGAAAGTTTGAGGGGGAAACTGTATGAGTTGCACGAGAGTCTATGAGGTGTTCAAACTTTTCCAACATGACCATGGGGATGTCGTAAGTGGCAACTTCCAAAACATTTAGAAATGTCAAAACAGCCAATATGTGGGTTAATCTTTGCGTCAAAGTCATTGAATCATCATTCATGTGTTATCTGAAGAATGCATCATTAGCTTTGATCTAGTTGAGGACATTCTGATTGAATATTTCGATATGATACGTGAGTGTACCAAGTTCGTACTGAAACTGCTTTCTACAGATGAAAAAGAAAACCGCGAGCTTTTAGTTGTGCCGGATCCATTTGATTATGCTAAAAATGATTAGAAAATGATTATTGGGAATGAATTGTAGGTCGATAGCTGTGATTCGAGCATATCTAGCATTCAAAGAGACGAAATTCAGCTTTCAACTCAACTTTTTCTGTATATGTCTGCTGCAAGATGACAGAACTACTTAAAAAATCATACGAAACGAAGATAATTCGTGAAACATTTATAAATTTCTGTCTAATATTTTATTTAATTATTTTTAATAGAAAATTCTTCATTGGAAATCAATCACTGAACTTTAGGAATGAAATGTATTTCTAGCAGGATACCTTTATATGGATTAAATGTAATGATTTTTTCCGAGTTATCTTGTTTCCTTTTTTAAACAAAATGTTCATTTACACTTGGTATACATATTCATGAGCAGTACTTCGAACCAGAATTTCAACTTCGCCAACTTTTATATTGTATGAGAAAGCGAATATATCTCTAACATTAAGGTAAATGCAAAATTCTTCAAAATACTTAAATTGAACTATCAAATTAAGCAAAGAAAAACTACATAGATATCAAATCATCCCATTTTCCTTAACTTTCTTTTATTAACACGTCCAGAAAACCATAAATATATTCATCTTTATATAATTGAGGTATCACGAAAGTAACGTGCGTATTCTATGTATAAGGCATACAAAAATACATTTAATTTATACTCGCTCTTTTATCTATTGAAAATCATTTTACTTTTCATACTATTAATTTCTTTATAATAATGCATCACACTAAAAAATTAAAAAGAGTGTTGGTTAAAATACTTAATAAAGAGATATATGCTGTTCGAATTCATGGCTTTAAAAATGTAAGGATCACGAATGAATATTTATAGAAGAAAAATTTTCATTTTCATGCACACTATGGATTTAATTCTTTTAATAAAAAATTACACTTTGGAGTAAAAATATATAATTCTTTTGATGAAAAGTATTAATTCTTAAAGTTTGCTTTTTAAAGCCTTTTTTTCTAATTTATATCTTTTGTTCTGCTTAATTGCATAAATAATATACAGTCAAACGTCTTAAAAAGAACGTTTCGGTTCATAAGGATATTTTTCGACTTGAACGTGTCTCGGATTACTAAGTGCAGGAAAACAAAACTATTCATTTGTCAGTTTGTAAAAGTCTTTTGTTGAATATGGGAATGATGTAAGGATGTGGAATTCTAAATTTAATTTCTTTTTTTAAAAAATAAGATTTTTGTATCGTATACGCTCAAGATCGGTTGAAATCGTATTTTTTACGGAAAACCATTTACAAAATTATTTGAATTATGCTCCGCATTTCTAGAAAGGAAACTGATTAATTTCGAGTATATTATACTCGAAAATTACGACATTTAAAAAAATTACAAAACTGCCATTAATAAATGGATGAATGCTAGTTTACATTATCAAATGCTACTACTTACATTATTATTGGTAATGATACTTCGCCATTTGTTGTTTAAAAACTGAAATATATTAATATTTCAATTTTATGAACTTAAGAAGGTTAATACTTTAGTAAGTTAATTAACGCGTTCGAGGACAAAGCGGCAGACGCCGATAATCTTGCTGGGGTTTTGTGCAAGAAAGGCTATTCAAGCAGATTATGTGTTCCAGCAACTAATATAAAAACACATAACCTAAGTTAGGTGCCCTTAAACGTGTAAATATTCGGAAAACATACGAATATTATCGATTGACAAAGAGAATCCAGAAAATCAAGTGAAAAAAGTTTAAAGTAAAAATAAATCAACAATTTATTAATTTTAATACTAATATTTCATTAAAACAGGAAATAATATCTTTTATTCGATTGGTCCCATTCATATAAAAAATCGTATGTAATTACTATACATTATTTTCAACGCTTTTTGCTCAGACATTTTTTCAAGCGAAAGAGAAAAATACGCAAAACTTCCTGCGTTATCATAATTTTTGCAGGACAAAATCATATTTTTTTGGAAAATTTCAGTTTTGTTTGAATTTTTAATGTACCAAGTATTTATCAATTATAAAATGTAGATCATTACTTTTAAGATGGTATTTAGTGTGTGAAATAAATTGCAATTCAACCATTCACACTTAAACGTAAGCCGTGTTTACTTTCTAAACGCAGAGACGACTCCTTTGATATCAAGAACACTAAAAGTCAAATTTCTTCAGACTTCTTCATAGTAAATTAATCAAATTGGAAATCATTTGGATATTTTTTATCAGAAATTTATTTAAGACATTAAAAAAGTGTGTTGCATTTCAACATTTTGAAGTTAGTACATTTCCTGTTAAATGGTACCGTTTGTTTCCATAAACGACTAGGGGACTCCTCCCCCTGCCCGCATTCGCTCGACAACCCCCGAAACTGCTTACGCGGTTCCATTCGGATCGCATTGCTATCCGAGCTCGCCTCACTTGTTCATCGAATACTAAAGTACTTTAGTCTATGTATGATTATTAGTATTACAGAAAGAATTATTACTCTGACTTAATAATGTGCAAACCAATATACAACATAAAAAAACCTTTAAAACCTATGATTTACATGCAATTAAAGGGGAAATCACTGTTGGTTTACATTAATTTAATGTTGCAAAAGTGTGCAGTTTTATCATACACCATAAGCAGCATGAAGTAAATTCACTTACAGTAAAAATATATCATGGATGAAATTGCATGTACAAACACGTTGCCAAAAAAACTTATATATATATATATATATATATTTACACGCTGCAAACAGTATGCAACTTTAATCATTCGCCGAGAACAGCGTGAAAGAGAACCCCTCTCAAGTTAAATTGGTTCTGTTTTAAGTTATATTTGCTCATTGCAAAAAGTATGCAACATGATCATTCACCATAAGCAGCATGAAGTAAATTCACCTGCAGTGAAAATATATCTGGGATAAAATAGTCAGTACAAAGACGGTGCCAAAAAATCTAATCTCTCTCTATATATATACACGTTGCAAACAGTATGCAACTTTAATCATTCTCCGAGAGCAGTGTGCTAGAGAACTTTTTTGAAGTATAATTAATTATTTGGTCCTTATTTGCAATTTTTAATTTACACATAGCAAATAGTGGACACCATTACTATTATAAAAGGGTACTATCTCGAAAATTCACAAAACTTCCCTATATTCCCATACTTCCCAATTGTAAACTTCAAAAATTTCAATTCATTTCGCCAAAAAAGTGCTTGAGAAAAATTGCATATTTCCGTCATCATACCGCAATCGTGATAGGAAACGTTCGTTTAGGAATTCACCCTATTAGCGATTTGTTGCTCGCTGCGTGCTCTGACTCGCCAAAGACTGTAGGTGATATTACTGGCCGATCTTCGCTGAAATCTTTCATCCAGGGATTCTCCTGCACGCTGTTCTCTTCTACGCAAATTGTATTCAACAGTTCTCAAAAAACTCATTTTAAATCAATAAATTAAAAAAAAGTAATGAATTTTCCTATAACGAGTAAGCGATTAGATCAACCGGTTAGCGGAATGCTCGGCGTTATGGTTGAGATTGGTAAACAAACTGATCGTTTCCAACAGGGGAGAACGAAATAAAAATTCTTTTTGCGCCATGCTTAAGCGTTTTATATAATACTACTTTATACACCCGGCGTTGCTCGGGATAAAAAGTATTTTCAAGTATAAGTACTTATAATATTTGAAGCTTAATAAAACAGTTTTTCGCATCAGAGTCTTTCGGTTTTCATTCGTCCACTCCCGTGTTATCTGACCCCCACGGTCCGCATTTCAACCCCTCTCTTCCTTTTATCTCCGGTCTTCGAACCACCTGTCACGAATCTAACAATCCTTGATACTGAATTGTTTCTTCCTTGTCATTTCTACTGTGACAACAGAAGCTGCTTCACATCCTGGGTTTTATTACCGCTATCCGAAGTACCTTTCTCTTCCGTTATGTTTTTGTGTGGCCTAATCGGAATAACGCCGAAGAGTGTTCCTTCTAGCTCTCTTTAGATTCTCTCCTTTCGGTAGTAACCGGACTTAATAACCTTCAATAAATTTACACGCTCATTGGGATCATTTAAAAATTTTCAAAAATTAAATAAAACATCACGTATATAGTGTAAATAACTAACCTCATTGGATTACTGTGCAAACAAATCGAAAGATGTGCACGCTGCAAAATAAAAGCGGAAACAAAAATTCTGCCTTTCTGTAAACATTCAACGACAGCAATATTTTTATCATAATTTTAACAGACGCAAAAACATGATTGCTTTTAATGCATTGTAGCGAGACTTCAAAAATTGAACTTTTCTCTTTCTATTGAGTGTTTATAAAATAAATAATGTAAGAACTTTAAGAAAAATCACTAACTGTAAATGACAATAAACTAAATAAAGCAATTTTTCGCCGCCGCGTTTTCTGGTGTTCGGGACTCAAAAACATTCAACGATCTTACACACTTATTAGGAGCATTTAAAATCGATTAAAATTAAACAGGAAACATCGCATTGCAATCTAACATCATTGTATTATTGCACGTACATAGTAAAAGCTGCATATGCTTAAACACAAAAACGGAAGTAAGAACATTGACTTGTAGTTAATGTTGAAATAAAGCAATATTTTCTTAATCACGCAGCACGCCTGTTTCTTCCTCTGTTAATGAAACACGTGAATGAAGGATTTGATAAACAGTAACTTCGTTTGAACTCAATATTATAAAAATAGAAAGTGTTGTTAAATATTGCCTTAAAATGAATTTTTAAGCGTTAAAAATAATCAGAGAAAACACTTTATTTCTATGGAATTAATATCATTAAAGAGATATTTTTCAGTTCTTTAAGATGGCGTAAAAATTATTTTCTTCCAATAAATATTTCAGAAGTTATTGGCAGAAAATGACTAATCATTAGTCTTAACAGCGGCTAATTTTCGTTATTTAATTAAATATCTTAGGAACTAATTAACTCTGAAAGTTGAAAATAGCACTGTTGACCTAGAATTGTGCACTTGAATGTCGTGTGCAAATTTCATGTACCGTTCACCGTTTAGGAGGAGTTCTTGTGACCGACAAATACATGTATTTTCTGCTTTATATTATAGATAGATGATCAATGGCAGAATATTGTTGCTTGGCTCCAATTGTTTCTCTCCGAGAACTTGTATTACATTAATGTAGATATGTATTGACGCGTTTATAAAATCTTACCACTATTTTTATGCAATATTTTTGAATATAAAATTTTTTAATAAGGTTACCGAAAACGTTTTGTACTGTATTATACATTCTTTTATTTAAAGATCAGACTTTTATGTCCGGTCTGGTAAATGAAATAAAGAATTGTGTTTGTTGTCATTCGAAGGGCACAGGGAAAAATCATTAATATCCCCTTTTTTGAATTGCAGGATTGAGCGCTATCTATGAGTTTAATGAATGTAGTTTTATTGGTGCGAATAAGAATTGGGATGAATTTGGGCATCCTGCAGCTAATATTTCAGAAATTCACGCCTCTTTCTTTGATATCAAAGGATGATATACTTTCCAAGTTGGAAAGTTTTCATTAGGCTTGAGTCATAAACATTCACAGCTTTTAAACCGCTTGAAAATGTACAAGCACTCTTATGTCATGAAATAATGTCTAATTCCACGCACCGGGACTATATTAGGTAATCTTTGTTGTTAATTAGCATGGGCTTGGTCTTCTAAGGTTTTCTTTATAAAGGCTGGCGTAATGAATGTTGCACACTTTTCCCGACGTTTGACAGCAGACTGCAGCATACCGGTCGAAAACCTTTCTGATACGAAACGAGCTCGTGTATGCATGGAATGTATAAATTTCGTTTCTGTTGTGCAACTATTGTGGCGTTCAAAAAGCCTATCATATGGAGATTTTACATAATTTTTTTATTGTTCAGAATAGGATGGAGTTTTGCAATATCTTCAGATGATTTTCCGTTTAAGGTGTTGGCTTGTAATGTTTTGATATTTTGAAGTTTGATGAGGGAAGGTCCTTGCAGTTATTTACGATCAAATTTTAGGAAATTTGTTTCAATTCAAAAGTGACTTGAAATCAAATTGAACAAAATGATGATTGACTAAAATTATTTGTAGCCAGGCTACCTTACACTAACTTAAGAATATATCATTATGTTAAATAAAATTTTATCTTTGTATATTTCAGATACTTTTCATTATAGCTTTCATTTTTATCACAGATATTTTCCAATTTTACTCGAGATGGTGGAATTACTTTTCAATGGTTAGAAATGGATTTAGATGAATTATTAATTTGTAAAAAACACGCATGATACATTCATGTTGTTTTCAAGAAAGGAATTGATGTTATTTAAATGGGTCCAGTTAGATATTTATTGTTTCATTCTTTAAATAACTAGACCGTCAAGGCGGCGGCGAGATTTACCCCCTAAAATGGCGCAGGAAGAGGGAGGTCGAAAACTGACCATTAAAAACCAAGGTTTAAACATTAGATTAGTTGAAACTACTTCCTGCCCGGTTCTAGAGCGAAGCCGCTGTCATGCCATTTATTCTTTGCCGCCACCTCCTCACCCTTGAATTCCTTTTATAGACTTTTTTTTGAAAATATACAATATCTCGCATATACAATATTTTGCAAAAGTCTATTTCTCCACAACCCACCTGTGAAGGATATTATAAAAAATATGCATACATTTTGAAATAATTTGAAAGTAAACGTTTCTTAATAAATGTGACAAGTATTATAATTATTCCACTAAATGAAATATTAAATTAAAAATGCACAATCCCTCTTTTCTTACTTGCAAGTCCGTTAACAATCCATTTCTCTATTGCAATTAAACCTAATTTATTCAATCTTTCTTGGCACATCTACGATCGTAAGTAAGATTTAATTTTTTTTAATATAGAGAAACACCTTTTGTCTTTTTCAAATGTGATTGGAGGGGTTAAGTATATTCTCAAGGCCACCGAAAAGTTGGAAAATGATGAAATGAAATTATTTTCTTCAATAAATTCCAAATTTTTGATGGCTGAATAATACCATCATTAATTATTTTGTACAAGATTAAATCATTATGCAAGTCATCAATTTTAAAAGCCATTGATATTGAATCGCTATTAAATTTTCTAAGTAAATAATCAAATATCTGCACAAGAATTTTTTAAATTATCTTCGGATATATTCCTGAATTCAATTACAAATTTAAATAATGTGTTACATTCATTTAGAAAGTCAAACATTTCTTGAATGGAATTCAAAGCAGCATCCCAATTGCTATAATTCAACGATAAAAACTAATTTTAGAATATTTGGTCTGTTAATTAGTGCATTGACAATCGAAGACTAACTTTTTTCTGTGCCTTTTAAAGGGAAATATTATGCTAATTTCATGATTAGTCGCTAATGAGGGGGCATCAATAATATATTTGTTAAAGGCCGCATCATATATAGATTAATTTAAGAAGTTGTTAGTTTCATTGAGTAGCTTGACGGATTCATTAATCGTTGACTTAAGACATTTTACCAACTTACAAGCGACATTAGCACGTGCAAGAATATCATCCCATATCAAAATTGAACAGATAAACTTAAAAGTGGATACTTTTTCCAATAAAATAATTTGTTGCAACTTTAGTTTTATTTCCCTTGAAGCAAATTATTTTAACATATTCAAACTTTTTATTACTTCGTTTGATTCCGATACCCTAGATTATTTGAATTTGAAATCATATTTATTCTTATTATCTTCTTTTGTTTCTCAAGATTTGAAAAGGGTGTTCTTATTTGAACATTTCAAAAAATGTTAATTCACAAATAATCTTTTGTATGTCATTTTAAGTATTTATTCTTTATTCGCTATCAGTTAATTCTAGAAATAAGAATATCACTCCAGTAATAAAGCAAATTCAAGTTTCTTCAAAATTATCGTTCAGAGTATATTCAGAAATATTGTGCAGAAGAAATTTACTAAAATACTTGCCCGAGTGTTGAACATATGAATAATTATAAAAATGATTGCAAGAATTCTGTGAAAATGCTAGTTCAACTGCTTTACTGAATAGACAGATTAAACTGCAGACAAATAAACTCGAAGATGACAATTATAAAAATAATTTAATCTGAGACAAAAGAAAAATAAAACTCTTAAATGGTAAAAGTGCAAAGCAAATACATATAATGATTAATTTTATGTATTTACTTTGTAGCACCGGATTTTGGTATTGACTCGAAAGTTCTTAAAGGGTATATGAGGGTTTAAAGTGTATATTAGTTCTGGGTTTTCCTGAATTAAAACCAAAACGAAAGAATTTTGACCACGGTCATAAAATTTTAAAAATCAAAGTAAGCTAAAGGTGCAAGGGCAGGAATTAATATCTAATGCGATAATAATTAGCTTGTACTACAGTGGATGCCGCTTATAATAAACACTTGTCTCCAAGCCAAGGTGTTCACTACTTCCGAACGATCAGTACATCAAAAATGCCTTAAACATAATACAAATCTATAGGACAACAAGGCATTGCACAAGGACAACAGAAGAACAGGCTTACAGGCATTTAAGCCAACTAAATGGAAAAATAAAATTGACACAATGTGCGGAATTGAAAAAAAAATTCATACATAACTATTTTTTACGCTATCTGAAACTGTTATCAAGTCTTACTAATTTTTGAAAGCACTTTTTAAAAATCATTTGTTGATGAAAAAGGCTCATCAAAATATTCTGCACGATATTGGACTTAAAGTACAAAGGGTGTGCAGAGTTTCTTGGGCTGATGTTGGTGTCTCTTCTGACACCTCTTCCTCGTCATAGACCTTATAATCTGTGGCTTCATCTCATTGATACGGATCACTACACGTGATTTATTGATCACTAGAAGAGGCGGTTTTCTATGTGTTCAGATACGGGAGATCCTTTCCACTCTACTTTGATGTGTACAACCGACTGATCGTAACATCTGTGATCCTATGAAATTAAGGAAGTCAAAATTACAGATATCATATAACACATGAGATATTTTAATTTTCTTTTATTAACACATTCAGAATATTTCAGACACATTCATCTTTTTATATAATGGTTAAGCATAACGTAAGTAATTCGCACAATTGATGTATAAGTCATGAAAAAATGCAGTCATATTACACATACTCTTCTTCCATCGAAACACATCCAGCATTTGATAATATTAATTTCTTGCCATGATAATGCGTATCATTATGCTGAATTATGAATGATTATGATCATGAATAAATATATTTAACAGAAGTTTTTGTCATTTTCATGCACGGGTTTATGACATTCTTATAGGAATGAAATATATTTTGCTATAAAAATATGCTTCCCATGATGAAAGATGTTAATTTTAATGACGGCTTTTAATGTCCATTTATTCATATTGATATATTTTTCTTTGATTATAATGTAAATTATTGTACATTCAAATGTTATAATTACTAATAATTAATATATTACTATTATAATAATTAATTTCTAATAATTGTGTAATTAATATTGTACATTCAAAAGTATGTAACTGTAGAAAATCAAATTTCCTTATTAATCAGTAGGGAAATGTCTTTTCATGTGTGTAGAAAATGATGTTCTGATATGAAATTCTAAACTACTTGCGTAGTGTCTCTTTTTTAAAAAAGATGATGAGCTTCTTTTACTAGGAGAACACCCCATAGAAGAAGAAGGTTTGGAAATACGGAGAAAATGCGTCAGTGGATCTGATGTTAGTTTAGTTGTGCCTGAACAATGAAATGGGAAAAGTTGAAAGTAATTTCATGGGTTTTCTTCCTTTTATTTTGTTCGTGTTTATACCTTTCATCAAATAATTCCTAAGTTAGACCAAAAGAACATTTAAAGACATACATGGTAGACAATCGCGCGAATGTAAGCGTCAAAAATCGTTTGCAAATTTAGTATTTATATATTTCCGACATAGTTTTCTCTGCCAATAAAAAAAATCGTTTGTTTTGTATTTTAAAAAATTTTAAGACTTGTTTTTTTTCCTTCAACTTTTTGTTTTGGTGAAACGTTTATGGTGATACAGTTATGGAATTCAAAGAAGATTAATTGTTTAAGACAATTCAGGGCCGGACCAACACCCCGTTCATACGTGCGCCGTCACAGAGTAGAAAAATCGAGCGTTCAACATGGTCAAAACAAAATGAAAAAAAATACAACGGAGTTTCTGAATTAATTAGAAAAAATTCTGAAAAAACAATAAAACAATCTAATTTTATGTAGTAATGAAGGCAAACGTTTCAAGTCACTACTCCAGTCATTTATTTAAATAAAATGCAATGTATTTGTTCTTGTGTGTCTGTTTGCGGTATGGAGCAGAGATCGCCGCACCTATTGGTACGAAATTTGGCAAGAAGGTTTCCCAGGACAGGAGCCGAAGCACCTCAAATCAGCAACATAAAATAATAAAATACTTGAGTAAAACCATTCAAAATGAGTCATTCATCTAATTGCATCCAAAGTCAAAAGTTACATTTTAAATGAAGCGAAAAAATCAAAATATTACTCAACTATATTAGATTACACACCTGACTTGAGTAAAACATAGTAAATTACCTTCATTTTAAGGTATGTGTCGATTGAACAAGAAGACATCAATATTCATGAACATTTTTTGGGGCCTTCTTCCAAATGAAAGATCAACAAGCCAGCAACTTTTCGAGATCTTAATTCGAGAGCTAGAAAACCTGTGATTGTGCCTTTGACAAATACTATAAGAGTCAAAGGATAAAATAATGGGGCGAATACAATAATGGGGTGAAAGAAGAGCATGCGGGGTGCAGGCAAAGATTAGAAGCATCAACTCTCGTGGTTTTTTCATACTATGTGGTAGCCACTGCCTTAACCTGGTGGTAAATGATATGGCCAAATCATCATTAGAAGGAGACAACTTCTTTAATATTCTTCGAAAATTGTACTTTTTTTTCCTTCATATACTTTCAGATGGGCCTTTTTTTGAAGCACGCTGCACAACTAACCTTAAAACCTGTCAGCGACACCAGGTGGGAAAGTCGAATTGATGTTATAAAGCCACTGAGGTATCAAATCGGTCGGATATATGATGCATTGCTGAGCATTTATAAGAACAAAGATATAGATAGTTCAATAAGAGATGAAGCATCTGGGATACTTACGCAAATACAAAAATTCAAATTTCTTTCTTCTGTTGTGATATGGTATGAGGTATTCATTCATGTGAATCCTATTAGTAAACTCATGCAAGAGAAAAATTTCGATATTGCATTGTCAATAAAACTTTTGGGAAGTTCCAATCTTTTTTTTTCAGGAATTTGAGATCGGACCATCACTTTAATGCCATCCTTGTCAATGCTGGCGAAATGGCATCCAAAATAGTCCTCACCGACCTGCCATCAAAATAAATAAAATTCTGACTGATTAAAAATATCTGTATCCAGGCTACAATACAGTATTTTAAGAATAAAACATTATTTTTGTGTAGAACCTCATTTCAGATTCATTTCATTGTTGTTACGTTTTATATTTAACAATGATATTTTCTAATTGAAATTGAAATGCGTGCCAATGATGAGAGATAAATTTAGATTAATTATTTATCTACAGCAAACACGAATGATAAATGTTGGTGGTTTTTAAGAAAAGAAAATTATGTTATTTCAATGTGTTCCATAAGAGATTTATTACGTACAAGCAGCCTTAGGCGACCAGCTTGTTCTCCGGGAATATAATTTCAATTAAATCTCTTATGCAAAATTTGATAGTCATGATTCCCTTAAAAATAATTTTAAACTTCAAATTGCGATAAACATTTAACTCGCGTTCTTTTCGTAGCCTTGCACTTGTTCTGTTCCTTATCTACATGAACTTCCCTAATGGAGTCAAGCAACTATTCGTGTCATTTAAAATCTAATTTTTCGTTATCGAAGTGAACTTTACTTTCGTATTCCTTATGTGAAATACGCATTTCAATTCAACATTAAAATGACACGGAACATTTTACGTCCAGTAACATGTTAATTGGTTTAAAACATCCTAATAAAAGGAATTAAAACATACCAACCGTAATCGTTCGGATCACGTGATTATTTCCTTGTACATTTATTATCTTGAGGACTTTCTTTACAGATTTCACAGAAAAATTGATGAAATAAAAACAGAAAGTCAAATGCAGTAGAATATTCCTTAGATTTCAAAAATGGAAGATAAACAAGCAATTTAAATATTTGTTTAAACAATCAAAAAGTTTGAATTTCATTGTAATAATGAAAAGTCTTGTAAATTATACCAAAAACTAATTTTTAAAATTTATTAAAATTAGAGAAAAAGTGTACGGGAAAATAATTAACGTCATTGAAAAGATAAAATTTTAAATTTTCAGTTGGTATAAAAATATATTTTGTGCTGTAATATTTTCGGAAGTTATTAAGGAAAAATGCCAAAATTTCGCTTAATTTTTAATTAATAAATTTTCAGAAAAACGGCAGCAAACGGCACTGTAGAGCACCAAAAGACACAAAGGCTCACACATACTCTCCTTTATTTATTAGTAGAGATTTCTTTAGGTATTCAGACCTCAAAGTAATTGCTCTGCTTATATGTAGCTGTGAGAAGACTGGAATGTTCATTTACTCATTTTGATATGGATATTTTGTGTAGAGCTTATGACTTTCCTCTAACTCTCTAAATACGGCTAGAGTGAGAATTCCAGTACCTCAAAAACTGAAGCAAATTTTCGTTCACGAAAACAGACGGAAATTCTTCCTTTCTTTACAGAAATTTCAGGAGGATGACATTCAAGTTTGGGCAATCAATTGTACACAAAGAAAGGAACAACTCTTCTCCCGTAAAATTCACTCAGGCACCCAAAACCGCCTGAGTCCGGTCTCTATCGAATGGGGTGGTTTGAGGCGGAGTAGGGCTCATAGAGCTAAACATTGTGTTGTAGATATTTTGTAAATGCCGATTTATATTCACCACATACTTTTAATGTCTTTACTTTCTAATTTAGGTTTTAAAAGCTACATATGAGTCAAGTTTCAAATCAATCTTTAACGTACATTATTTTATTGAATTTTAAGAAAACAGAATCTCGGAATGTAGCATTCTCATTGACATAATCTTTTTCCTACTTCAAAAAACTTATTCGAAGTGATTTCTTTAATTCTATCTAATAGAAATTGTATTTCTTCTATTTCAAATTTATCTATTTTCATTAAATTTAATCAAATTAATAGTTTGAATAGGAATTTAATAAAATAGTTAGGATTTAGTCATTTTTTTATTCAATGCAATGTCTATTTTAAATCTTACAAGACATTTTATATCCTGTCAATTTATGTTTAATGTATGCGATTTTAATTTGATTATTTTAAGTTTATTTGGTTAAGAAATTTTACTATAGGAACAAATCAATATGTATTCCCTTTGTTAAGTAGAAGCAGAGAATTAGAATTGAAAAGTAGATTTACTTTATCAAGAAATACTTTCTTCCAAAATTTATTAAAAGTTCAAATGATTTGAAATAATTTGCCTTGGGAAAACAATGCATATAAATTTAACAAAATTTATCAATCATTAAAACTTCAAAAAATATTTAGGAATAAAAACAAATTATGTTTTCTAAGATTGCAAAATTTTAAAAACTTGATTTCTAAAGAGTGAATGAACGAGGAGTGATCATAAATTATCGTGACAGGTGCTCCTGCAAGCAAAACAATCAGAGTGAAGACGCTTGACAGATATTGACCTTGAACCCTCCCACGCATGACCGGAAGTTACTAGATCATAGTTCATATCGCGTTTTGAGGTAGAGCTTAGGAGAATACGTGTACTGTGTTGTTGTCGCAGATTTTGTAGCAGATAAGGATGTGAAGAAAATCTGTATGAAATTTTGAAAAAGTTTGACGATAATTGTGGTGAAAATGAAGAACATTTGAAGAAAGTTTGATTCGAAAACTGTATGATCTGCAGGAGAGTCTACGAGTTGTTCGAAATTTTCCATCCTGGCTATGAGAATGTCATAAGTGGTAACTTCCGAAACATTGACAAATGACAAATTATCCAAGATGTGGATTAATATTTGTTTGAAAGTCACCGAGTTACCATTCGTCAGTTATTTGAAGAGTGCAATATTAGCTATGATTCAGTTCAGGCCATTCTGACTGAATATTTAGGCATGACACGGGATTTAATCAAGATCGTGCTGAAACTGCTTTATACAGATCAAAAAGAAAACCTGCTTTCAGATGCACTAGATCTATTTGATTAGGCTGAAAATGAGGAAAATGATTGTAGGGGATGAATCGTAGGTTTGCAACTAAGATTCTTGGAGACTGAGCAGTCAAAGAGACGAAGCTTAGCTTTCAACTCAACTTTCTCTATATTTCTCTGCTGCAAGGTCACAAAACGACTTACGAAATTTACTCGAAACGAAGTTATTTTGTGAAAAGTTTAAAACTTTCTGACAAATGTTGTATTTAATTATTTTTCAGTTGAAATTCTCCATTGGAAATTGATTACTGAACTTTAGGCATAAAATGTGCTTGGAGTATGAAACGTATATACGGAGTTAATACAATGCTTTTCGAGTTATCTTTTTTCAAAAATAAATGTGAAATAAACTTGGTATACATGTTTATGAACAGTACTTGGGAACTGAATTTCAACTTCGCAAACTTTTATATTACTTGAGAAAGATAATATATCTCAAACAATAACATAAATGCGAAATTCTTCAAAATACGTAAATTGAACTATCAAATTAAGTAAAGAAAATTTGCATAGATGTCATCGCACCAAATTTATTTTAATTTTCTTTTATTAACATGTCGATCGTACTTAAAACTTACTCACCATCATAAAGTTAAGGGAAGACGAAAGTAACTTGCGTATTTTATGTATAAGGCATTAAAAAAGTACATTCAATTTAAACTCGCCCATTATCTTTCGAAGAACCTCTTACTTCTCATGCTATTAATTTCTTTATAAATCACAATAAATTACTAAAAAGAGACTTGGTTATAAGTTTCAATAAAGAGTTATAAAGTGTTAGAATTCATAACTTTAAAAATGTGTAGATTACGAATGACTATTTTTAAAAGACTTATTTCATTTTCATGCACAGACTTATAGTAGTGTGGATGGAAAACTTTTAGGCAAAAATTAGACTTTGCTGTAAAAATATACTTCGTTTGATGAAAGTTATTAATTTTTAATGTTTACTTTTTAAAAGCTTTTCTTTCCAGTTTATATCTTTTAGTCTTCTAAATTGTATAAACAATATACGTCAACTTTCTTATAAAGAACATTTCTGTTCATGAACAATGTTTGGGGGTGAAGGCGTCTCTGATGACTTACTGTAGTAAAACATATCTATTCAATTGCTATTTCGAAAATGTCTTTTGATGTATGTGGGAGTGATGTAAGAATGAAGAATTTTAAAATGCTTGTGATGTGTCTATTACTTAAAAATGGCGATCAGTTGCTTTTTCTATGAAAACATCCCAGAGAAGAAGAAAAAGAACTAAGGAAACGTATCAATAGATCTAAAAAGAGGTCAGTAGTACCTAAAGACAGAAACGAGAAAAAGACGCAAAATATTTGCTGAGATATTGTTCCCATTTATTGTTGTTGTCAGTGTTGATAACTCTCATTAATAATTCCTAAGTTTATTTCAAAAAACTAAGTAACTTCGAAACGAACATTTGAAGACATAAAGGTATACAACCGATTTATTGAAAGCAACATTTACAAATTTAGAAGTTATATATTTCCGACCCAGTTTTCCCTACAATTAAACGCATTTTTTGTTTTATTTAAAAAATATTTAAGATCTTTTAAGCTGTCGTTTCAGAACGGCTATAATGATGATATAGTAGTTTCGGAATTCTCGGACGGCATA
>BGPR01026376.1:10037-21575 GCA_013235015.1 Araneus ventricosus | reverse complement strand
ACCTTTCGTTGGTGCATGTATTTTACACTATTTTTAAATACACTCATTTCCTTTCTTATCATCTTTCTTAATTTTATTTTGTAATTTTTTAAATACCTCCTTTCCTTTTATTACATTAATTTTTTATTTTACCTTAATTTTAAACACTTTCCTTTTTATCATCATCCCTTAATTTTTATACACCTTATATTACACCAATTTTTTAAACCACCTCCTTTTCTTTTTATCATCAACAATTTTATATACACATATATACATTAATTTTTAATACACTCCTTTCTTTTTTTTTCGTCATTCTTTGGATCCTTTTTTTCCATCGTTCTAAAATAACTTCATCAGAGACTACCCCAAACTCAGAAGTAACCACGATATCTTCACAACTGCCTGGTCACTTTCGATGGCATTCCAGATATTCCCTTTTTCGCGTCTCCCAAGTATGCATCTCAGTTGGAAGGGATAATTTCACATTTCTATTTTATTTCATTTACAATTTACTTGGTTACATATGTTGGGGTAAGCAGGTTGTGTTTTAGCTCTATGCTCAACACTGTTCGAAAACATATGATTTCCTACCACTTTCAACATTCGTCTCAGATTTTGACTACACTGATGGTATCTATACAGCTTTCGTACTGATTTAGCAGTCTCCTCCAGTAAAGTAATTTTAATATTTTGACTTCAGATATTGATATATATACATATATATATATATATATATATATATATATATATATATATATATATATATCGTGTTGTTTTAGAAAAATAAATGCAACTTTTATTTATGTTATCTGTATTTATTACCTCAATAGTCAACAAAGATTTTATAAATAAAAATTTCACTTAAATTTATAAAAGAACTATATAAATCTGTAATGCGATGCACAATGCCAGCATGTCTTGCATACACGCGCCCACTGGAAGGTTCATTGAGAAGTCAAAGTAATTGCATTCAATCTCTCTCTGATTAACATAATTTTCGAAAGCATACGCATTCCTTCCAAATGTTGTATATCACTAAATTTATACCTAAAAATTTATGTCGGCATACTTGAAATGAGAAAATGTAATGGCGAAATCGTATGTCTGTATTTAAATACGTTATATTAATTCCTTAAAATTTCTATTTGAAATTGCTGATTTCATTTCACAAGTAATTCATCGATGATTTTATCTCTGATCATATTTCAATAATTCTGGTTGGAATGGAAAAATATAAAAACATTTTTTGCGCGTCTCAGGGAACCTCAATTTAAAATAAAACATATATGATCTTATTTATTGAGGCAGTTTCACTCCTGCCTCGTTAGAATATATATGACAAGTCTTTTGTAATTGCATCCATGTTAACGCTTGGATTCTGTATATAGTTAAAAGAAAAACTTTTATAGTGGTAAAAACTGAATTTGTAAAATTTCATTATTTCAGATGTCAGATGTCTTGTTAACGAGTTTGTTAAAGCCTTCTTGTGTTAACTTACGCAACGAATAATTTGGGACGAACCTCGCAATCTCAAATCATGTGCAGTGGTCGGTTTATGAAATGGAATATAAAACAAATCAGTTTTATACTTCAGAAGTTTAGATCGAAATCATATAAATTAATTTAATAGCAATTCCATTTAATAGCAATTTTCACCGACTAATTTATAAAAAAAATTAAAGAAGTACATTTTCTATCAGTCTCCTTTGACTACTTTTCGAAACCATACACAATCCTCCAGCAGGTTATGCATAACTATTTATATACCTAAAATTTTCTTTCGAATCATTTGAAGTGAAACATTAGGATGTTAAAATCGAATATATGGCTCCATTTAAATGAGTTACCCATGATGATGAAACCAGACCAACCCACGGCGTATATCCGGGAAAATTATTTAATGCGTTTTATCCTATAGCCGAAGTTAACTTCCCAGTTACCGACTTAAACTTACATCGTATCCCAATCTTTGAATTAAACTCTCGTTATGTTTACTCTAAACATATTAATTCTTTGCCGAAACATACTTGACTGTCATTTGCGAGTTTGCAAAGCCAATTCAACTGCACAACATATTCATCTCACTACCTTTCAAATCCTATTTGGCCGATTAATATATCCACTTCATTTTGCGATAGAGATATAATGTTTAATCATGTTAAACAGAAATCACAGTTTCAGATAATTTGGATCATAATTCATGGTATTATGATAGAAACAGTTTATTTGGATCAAAATACCATGAATTCATTTATTTTCCCAGCAATTATGACCGATAGACTTCTGGTGGAGACTTGGGTCTCTGTAGGTCTTTCGGGTGGTGGTTGATCGAAGTTTTAGGCCCTAGATTTGGGCCCTGAGAATTCGGCTACACGATGCGTTCAATCTTAATTGTTTTATTGATCAAATTGGTTTTTGCAGTGAAATTTTTCTTTCACAAGGTTCCATCGGACAGGTCTGGAGTAGGGTCGTTGTGGTTGCAGGGATATAGAGGGAAGTGGGGTTGTAGTCCGTAGGAGCTCCACCCTGTCCGACTGGTTTCGCTCCCGGGCTGTCTATTTCTCGACCGGTCAATGGTATTTGTTCAGTATGCCATTTTGCAGGACGAGAAACATCTTAGTCTGGTTCCCAGCAATAACATCTCACTTCTAATATCTTACAGATATTTCTTAAATTCTATTCATTCCTTATAGCTTTAGTCAGTTTGCAATATAATAAGTTCTTTCGAATATCAAAATGATAAATTTGAAATATTAATTTCAATATTATATTGAATCTTAGTTAAATTCCTTAATGATGCTTGTAGAATTTCCATCTCATGTCACAGGTAAGTAATTCATCGATTCTTGCAACTCTTTGCACACATTTCAGCAAATTGAATCGTTTCTGGTTGAAATGAAATTAAAATTCCTAAAAGCATGTTTATTAATAGATCCAACTTATGAATATATGCAGCTCAAATTAGACGGAAAAAGGCAAAAAATGAATGACATGTCTGCTTGCTGTATCGTTATATATTGAGACAGTTTCAGCTCTGCCACGTTATAAGAACTTCATTATGCGATCCAATTCAAACATTCATCAAGATTTCTTAGCTTGAATGAGTACCAGTGCTAACACTTCACACTTCTGCTAAGTCTCAGTAACTGCTTAAACAACAGTATATAAATATGCCGGAAACCCCAAGATTGGACATGAAATATTCTTTACTAGGAGATGGTTGATGGGGCGCCCAGCCTCCGCAAGGGGCTTATCCCCGAACCGGCAGGATCTTGTGTTGGCTGAGCTTTGCGATGAAATGTCCTGAATTTAAATGGATCAGTGAAGGAGTGTGAAATATTCATAATGGTTAAGACCCTATAATCTATGTCTGAAAAGGAAATTTAATAGTGGTAAGAACAAAATTTGTATACTCTGAATATTTAAATTGAAGTTTTTTCTGATTAACGTATAGTTGTTTCAACTTACGGAATGAATACATTTGGACGAACCTCGCTGTTTTCAAGAATGGCCATAAGTTCCGTTTATTCTCACTTAATCCTCGCATTTTCGAACCATGGCCAAATGTTCCGTTTATGATACGTAACATGAAATAAAAGAGTTCATTTTTTAATTATTGGAATGTGTAACATGCAGATCCCAAAAAATGATTATTTTTAATCATAATTTTTTTTAAAAATAATTGCATTTTCTATGTCTCTTTATACTATTTTGCATACTTTTTTAAAACATACAAAATGCTCCAAAAAGTTATATATAATCAATTACATACCTAAAAATTTATGAGAACATATTTGAAAGAATAAATGTGAACTTCATATCGAATCTTTGTCTGTATTTAAAAACTTTTTATGTACCCCAGGGAAAATCAACCTGCCAAAGTTAACCTGTTTCGTCTCCGAATCTCTGCATTATCTTCTTTTGACTTTTTTTCCAGAGAAATTTATTCTATGCTGAAACATAAACGACAGCAATTTCTCAGTTTTCAAAGCCAATTCTCCTGTGCAATATATTAATCCCATTAGCCTTGAAATCACATTTGGTTGTTTTACCTATCCACTTCAATTTACCATAGAAATGTTAAATTTAATCGTTGCAAATAAACATCATGATTTCTTTGGATATCGGTAGGAAAGATAAATTTCATGGATGCAAACATTTATTTCTCGCAAATTTTATATCTTCCAAAAATAGTAAACAGTTTTCTTAAATGCTCATGTACTCTTACAACTTCATTACAATTTTGCTATGATTATAAACAACATAAAATTAAATTTGAAATATTTGTTCAAAAATGATGTTGAATATCACTTAAATTTTTCAAAGCTTCCTTTAAAACATCCTTATCTCAATTCCCTGGTAAGTAATTTATCAATACTTCTCAATCTTTGGACATATTTCAGTAAGTTGCATCGATTTGTTTGGAACGCAAATTCATGAAAGCATGTTTCTGAATAAATGAACTTCATCGGGTACCTCAAATTAGACGGAAAATTTGCAAAGAAATAAGGCTAACTCTGTTTGCTGAAACTTTTTTTCTGTACCTAAAGATTTGTGTGTGAACTATCTTACATCCAATTTTTCTGTCTTTGATGTTTTCATCGCATTTGAATTATCTGGACTGCTTGTTCGGATGGGAAAAGTGTTAGGCGAAAAGAAAAAATATACTCGGTCTTAAAAAAATAAATTCCACTTCCGGGACATTGTGATCTGAAATTTATTTCGACAGTACTGTTGTTGTACAATAAATTGTTTCTCAAGATAGTTTACATCTGCTGCACTTTTTTATTAAGGCAGTGGCAATTCCGCCCTGTTATAAGAAAGTTAATGACAAAGAACGAGAATACAACCGCTCATCTGGTCGAGATCCTATATGCTTCTAAAAATGGGAAATTAATAGTGGTAAAACCAAAATGCCTATATTCTCATTAACTGAAGTTTAGTTAGATCCACGCTGTTTCTCTTGAAATTCTGAAAGGAGTATTTCGAGACGAACCTCGCAATTTTCAACCATGGTCATATGGCGTGTATGATCCTAAGACCAATTCCGCTTTTATTGCTTCCGCGTGAACCTTGAGAGAGAATATTTCATCAACGTAGGCAGATTCATTATTAATTAGATTCAAATAAATGCGGATATTGGACTAAATAGAGTGGGATTCTCCGATCTATGAAGCTTTGGGCAGTACAGGGTAATTAAAAACATTCTTGTTAGAAAGTAAAGGTGAAAATATAAATAAAGACTCAACACAGAAGAAAGCTTAAATTTTGTTCGCGCACGAGATAATTATCCTATATAACTGCCCTTGGTGACACGGCCTGCATCCAAACGGTGGTGCATTTGGTCTGGCGTTTGTTTACTTGTGAAGCATATTCGCAACTACTGATGGGCGCTCGATAGCATGTTGTGCGCATGATCATCCAATTGCTTGTTTCTGAGGGACCGAACCGCCATACAGGAACAGGTAAGCAATCTCGTCATTTTAATATTGTTAATATCCATTAATTTTATTTTTATAATTCTTAAATTAAGCGCTGACATAAGCTGGGAGGCTTCAAAGAAAAAAACTGTGTTATAGTTGCAAAATTGTCATCATGAAGCGAAAACACGGGAACCACATACTTCTTCACTTTTGGAAATTAGGACAATAAAGTATTTCTATCATTCAACCTTTCCCGGCACGTTGGTCGCAAAAGAGGACACCAACTTTAAAATTTTCTAAAAAAATCCATTTCCCATTTGAAACCCGGAAAATTGCAGGAACAGGCAGCTGATAGTTCTCCTTTTAGAATGCAGATGGCAGCACAATGAAATTTCGCTTTCATTTCGGAAAAATTATAGATTTAAAATGCCCAAATTTCGTAACTCGGAGATAGGAATTTTTTTGAGTTCTTGACTTTTACAATTTTAGCAAATTTACTCCACAATTTCTCTCCAATATTTTTGAAGTTATTAAAACTTCAAAATCATAAATTAATTATGATTTTGTGTAAGATTAAACATTAATTTTTGAGCGTATCAAGTTGGCGGTGTCCAAAGGGGTCCTCATATGAGGGAGCATTCCTAAAAAAGGATAACGACGCCTCCTCAGAAAGAGGTGTTTTTTTGTAATTTCTATGTCTAAACAATAAACTAAGATCATTCATGATGTTTTTTCATCATATTTAAAAAAATAATTCCTTGTGCCGGAAAAGGTTAAAAGAAACATGCTGGGGTATTGTTTATTTTCTTTGGTACAAGAAAATTTTGGGCACAGTCATTTTTAAAACAATAAATTTCCCACGATAAAGTCATGACGTGAGTAAAATGAACATCCGGGATATAAAAAATAAGTATTACGAAAAAGCACATGTGTGACAAATTAGGGGGCAATGTGCCTGTGACGCAATAGCTGCATTCCACGTAGCAAGCAAGTCAATTGAACAGGGGAGGTCCAAACATTAAGTTACAAGTAAAGAAACGAGGCTACTAGAAGGGTCATACTTCTGCCCTTCCGGGAAGTGTAGGGTTGACGAAAACATCGGAGCCTGTTGCTCCAGTCGGAGGGTTAAGTAAATATGTAGTTAACACATGCCAATATTTTCTATACTTCGATATATATCGTCGCTTCAGAACAAACACCAACTGTCTCAATTTTTTGTAATTTCAAAGAGGAAGAAAGTCTCTTTTTTGCCACCAGGGGCTCTATCACGATTCTACTGGCAACTATTTGCACCGAATAGTTCTCGCTCGCGAGTACTCAAATACAGAGAGAAAATAGTCGTAACTTTCAATTTAGATCTATCACCAACGCTGAGTGAAACCAAAGAGAGTAATTTCTCACCGTTTCCGTGAGTACGAGAAGTAGAAACTATAGACCAATCAAAAGAGAGCACTCTTTCCGATTTCGAAGCATAAACAAACAAATCGAATGTCGAATCGGCCTGTGAAGTATATTGTTTTAATGAAAACTACTTACTTTTGTTCAAATGGTTGTAGTCATGCAGATTTTACAGCATAATCAAATATATAATTTATTAGATAAGTGGTTAATAAGTGAAGACTTTGTGCACTGTTCACAGACAAATCTTTGATATTTCTCGAATATAAACTTTTCTTCCTACTGAATTGTGTTTTTACACTTTATGTCATTGTTTCATCTGTTTATTTCTCGAATATGATATGCATAGAATGAATTGACTCTTTCTACGAATGTGCCTTGTTATGTAATAAAATATGTTTTGGTTTTCTCAATGTTTATTTTC
Organism: Araneus ventricosus; assembly: GCA_013235015.1. Taxonomy (NCBI): domain Eukaryota; kingdom Metazoa; phylum Arthropoda; class Arachnida; order Araneae; family Araneidae; genus Araneus; species Araneus ventricosus. Next base: position 14,348 of record BGPR01026376.1, on the reverse strand, counting down.
AATACTACATCTATAATCACTGTATCATTTTGCATCTAATAAAGACAAATACACTCCAGAGAGTACGTCACGTATAAAACATCAAAATAACACTTTTTAATATTATTTACAGTGGTTTTCCATGAAATCATAGGTTAATAAATGCCCTTATCAATGAACTATGATGTAATCAATAAGTGTTTAAGAAAGAAACCCTTCTTGCATCTTCTTCCGCAAGAGCTAACATCAAAACTAAAGCCATCATTTAAAGTATCGCGAAACAAACAACACAACCTTCTCACTAGCGAAAAGTGCTTCTCGCTTGCCTTTAGCGCGGTGAGAAAAAACGGTTTGAACTCGCTAGGGATTTCGGTGCCCAAACGATTTCGAAAGCTTCGTGTTAACGGATTTAGATGACATCGCGAAATGTGACGTCACGAGTGGGAGAAAGGGTCATTTTCTCGCAACAGAATGGTTGTCGGTAGAATCGTGATAGAGCCCCAGGAGCGAATATTTTGAATTTTTTTCACATCTAGTGGAGACATGTGGTCTCACACTTGAATCGAATGAATTTGAAAAGATAGTTCTGACATTTTAAAAGTTTTAATGGAGGAGAAATAAACAAATGAGCTGTAAACAAAATCGAAATTAGTGTCGAAGGTATCTCTCATGTGTTTCACAATAGAAAATTAACATATTGACGACAACCAAAAAATATTACACTTCATAATTTTTGTAAAAACTGAAGCTTAAATTTTCCAGAAGTCTATTAAAATCAAAGAATATAAACCTTTCAGAATTTTAGGGAATAAATAAATATAATGCGAGGAATACCAATAAAACTTAGCTAAAACTCAACATTTATTAATTTTCAAATAAATTTTAGAATTATTAAAAATGTTTAAGGTAAAAACTCAAAATAAAACAGAATTTTAAAATTGTTCGGTTCCTTTAAAAAAGTTTGATTTAAAAGAAAAAAAATTACGGGAAAAATAATTAGAAGCCAGGAATACAAGGAATCTCAAATAAGATTCAAAATTAATTTATTTCCAATTAAACTTAAATTTAAAAGAACCCAAATAAATTTTAAAGTTATTCTTCTTTAAGTAAAATTGAGATTTGAAGCAAAAATATCAGAGAAAATGATTATATAGCCTAGAATATCAGTAAAGCTCAAATAAAATTTATTTACTTGCAAATAAATTTATATTTGAAAAGATAATGGTTTCTAAGTAAAATTCAGATTTAAAAAAATCGAGGAAATTCAATTATACTCAGAAATAACAATTGTACTTAAATAAAATTTGAAATTTGTTTATTTGCAAATGAATAGAAATTTAAACTCAAACCAAACAAAACAAGACGTGAAAATTATTGCAAAAGTCATATTTAATAAAAGTAATAATAGGAGAAGTGATAATGAGTTTTAGTCCTCCGGAGGGTCAATTGAATCTTCGTGAGTAGGTTTGGATCTCTCTTCAAAAGGGATAGTGTTGTTCTGGTATTTATCTTATAATTTCTTCAATATCAATCATTTAGCTAGTCATAATCGTTTTGCAATCGTTATAGGATCTGTGAGCTTTCTTAAATTTATTTCTGCTCGGAAATTATATCTAGAGTAATTTAAATGACGAAACGAGTTAATTGATATTCAGAAATTTCAAACGCTAGCTTTCGTTCTTTTACAATGTTACTCCATAAAGTTCATCGGCCAAGCAATTTCCTGTAATATGTATAATGGTTATCAAGCCATGAACAGCAGGTTAAAAGGGGTCTTCGACGTAGAAGTCCCCTTCTGACATCATACGGGAACTTTGATGCTTTACTACAGCATAACTGTAAATGCCAGAATTTCGTGTTTTACACCAAACGATGCAAACATCTTCCTCTGATCTAAAACTCAAGAAAAGTAATTTCGGCCTAGTCTACAGAAATCCCTTTTTAAAATCAAATGACTCACATATATCAAATGTTAAAAAAATTCAAAAATATTCGTTATTGGTTGCGAGAAATTGGATACTTTCTTCATCTCGGAAATTTTAAAAAAATGAGATAGGTAGTGATGCTTGTGAGATTATAGTCCAATTATTTCAAGCCTTTTCCGTTATCTGCAAGTCGATATTGGGAATTTGCTGCGTCTATTTCGTCTAACTGACAGCGCACACGAACTATTCTCCGCTTCCACACAGAATAACCTTCAATTTATGGAGGAAGGAACAATCAACAGAACAGACACACATGTGCTTTAACACTCGTATATTAGTTTCTTTTTGTGGACTTCTTTGTTTGATTAGTTTTTCTTTTTCTCTCTTTTTTGTTTTTATTGTGCATTTCATACCCATTTTTGTTTAAATTTTACTTTTATTTTCACTGCTTTTTGTTTTTATACAGTTTTATATGGCACTCATCTATGTTTCTTTAATATTAACCCCGAATTTTATATTTCTTTTCTGTAACCTTTTCCATCCCTCTGCCTCCGCCATTAATAGCTAGATAGTGTAGTAGCGTCTTCCGATGTCTCTTCCACTCCATGTCTTCTACACTGTTTAAATAACCAAAAGGTTATAGTCGCAGGGGCATGAAGTGATGTTCTTTTCTTTTCTGGGAGTATAAACATGGTTCGAACCATCTCGATGAGGATAGAATAACTTTATTTGCATGTACTCAATTACAAAGTGTGGCGAATTATACTCACAAAATAAAGACTTTCTCGGAAACTTGGAAAGTGGGCTGCAAGATCAGGTTTCATCGTCATCTGAGCTCGGATAAGAATTCCGAGTTCCGTCCAAAAATAGCAGTTGTGTTACCACAAAATTAGATGTTCATATAACTAAACTAAGCTACGGAATGAGGGTGGTATGAAGCATGGAGATTCATCGTAATATCGAAGTCAAATTTCTTTCTTTCCTTCCTTTTATTATCGATTGGATTATTTTTTCTTTGTATCATTCCTAAACCAGAAAGTCGGAAATTATGTGGAGATATTCAAAATGCATGAGCGCAACGGTCACTTTAAATCATGATTGCATTTAAATGTCCAGTCCTGGAAGCCTTCCACCCGCGACAGCGAACGTAATTCATATCTAAATGCTTGTTTTAGACTCTTTTGATGTTTAATCTGCAAATATTAACCGATTACTGAAACACATAGGACAATAATTCGAGCGTTTGCTAAGCCAATACTCAATTCCAGCGTGTTTATCTGAATACCATTCGGATGTCACTTGGCTGTTTGACTTATCTACTTCTATTTTACGGTAGAAATGTGATGTTTAAACGTTGAAAATAGGCTTCGCGGTTTGTTTGGATGGGAATAGGAAAGACAAACTTGGCGGATGGGTACATTTATTTTCACGCCAATTATATTTCGCTATTAAAATCTTACCCAGATTTCCAACATTTTCACATATTCGTTACAATGCTGAACCTCACTTAAATTCCTTAACTTTCTCTTTGAAACGTTCTCATCTGATCTCTAAACAATTTCAAGTCGTCAGCAAATAAAAGACACTCAGAGTGCTTAAAAATACTAGTAAGGTCATGAATGAATAAAATAAAAAGCAGAGGTCCAAGATTAGATCTCTGTGGGATACCGGAAATACCCGAGAACTCACGCGAAACAGCATTATTAAAATAAACATAGAGTGTCCTATTACATAAATAAGGATGAAGTCAATCCGTCAGGTTTTGCCCCATAGATTTTATAACATTAAATATGTGAAGGGTTAACATAACTAAGAAAAAGAAATACAGACCTGCATCCGACTGATAAATCGTCACCTCTTTGTGAATAGTTCAGTAAATTGCATCGGTTTTGGTTGAAATGAAATAAAAATTATCGAAAGTATGTTTGTCATTGGAAGCGCGTCATCGGAAACCACAAATTAGACGGAAAAAGACAAAAAGTGAATTCCAAGTCTGTTTGTTGTACACTTATTTATTGAGGCAGTTTCTTGCCTCGTTTCCCAAGTCTGTTGTACACTTATTCATTGAGGCAGTTTCTTTCCTCGTTTTCCAAGTCTGTTTGTTGTAAACTTATTCATTGAGGCAGTTTCTTGCCTCGTTTTCCAAGTCTGTTTGTTGTACAATTATTCATTGAGGCAGTTTCTTGCCTCGTTTTAAAGCAGTTAAGGTGATGAAGTCATCTGGACGGAAACGTTCATCGGTTGAGATCCTATATTCTACTAAAATGTGAAAATTATAGTGGTAAAAATCAAATGCGGATATTCTCTTTAACTGAGGTTTAGTTAGATTGTCGACCCGTTTCTTGAAGTTACGAAATGTATCCTTCGGGACGAACCTCGCAAGTTTTTACCATGGCAGAAGGTTATA
>BGPR01026376.1:0-10027 GCA_013235015.1 Araneus ventricosus | reverse complement strand
TGCGCATCAATGGCCTTGAACATGCTCCATATTGTCTGGGGTGAAATAGTCTACAGTACGGATTTTACCCGTGAGAAAACGATTCACTGTACAGGGCTGTGAATATTCTAATGAATATTTACAATTTAAGTCATTCAGAGTTTAGATATGCCATCAAAAAATTAGTTCATTGTTGCTTTTTCTGAAGAAAAAGCATTAACAGACTTCATTTCTCAGAAAAGTTTGTTTATTAAAAAAATTCGACGTGGAAAAATTGTATTTCAGAATCTCAGTCCATATCTTTGCGAAAGCAAACACTCATCAAAACACAAAACACTCGCACAAAAAAGGAGAAAAATAAAAATTCTCACGCAAGGGAAGGATAATTATAAAATATGTGAATCTGATAAAAACCCTAAGCATCACCTACACACCAAACAGAACCGTTATTTATAAACACATCAGATCTGGTAGTCATACTACAGAAAATCACATCAGAACCCTAGGTTCTTGTATTAAGATTAAGATAAAACTTTTATGTAAAATTCGATTGGACAATTAGTCCAATGCATACAATTATAATAATTTCAACACACTGGGGTAATAAAATCAACATCAAGCAACAATAAAAGAACAATAAAATCCGTAATATCAATGAAATCTAAAAAGCCAGCAGCAATACAATCCATAGAGTCAATAATAAAACTGGGACCCCCCCGAGGCCAGTTTCCTCACGCTCTAGGTACAAAATAAAATAAATAAAAAATTTAAGGTATAAGCTTTTATTCATGCAAAAAAATGAACGCAAAAGTTGAAAATAATTTTTCTCATAACAATAAAATACATGGTTCGAATAAAAGAGTGGGCTGTTATATACCACCTTATATTTTGTGCATATTTCCTTAAATAAATGGAATATTCCTAGAAGGTAAAGGCACACACGCTTTTGTTCCAACCATGCACTTTATTGTAATCAGAAAAATTATTTTCTACTTTTGAGTTCATATTTCCGCATGAATAAAAGCTTATACCTTAATTTTTTTTATTTATTCTACTTTTGAGTGACGGCTGACACGAATACACACGACATGTGAGGATAGTAAACGGAATTCTACAATATAACACACATATTAAATATTCGCTACGAATATTACATATAACGAATTTGAAAAAAGTGCGACACAGACCGAGAGACGAAACTTTGAGTTCGAAACGTTTGGCGCACACGAAGTTAAAAAAAATCTACTTCTGGTTGGTGGCGAATTCTAATAGAAAGTAAATCCAAGACGCGAAGAAACACGAGCTATTACGTCATTCATCGGTGCAGCGCCGGAAGTATAGAGTATTCTCTGTTAGCTTGGTGGTGTTGTTACAACCCTACGTAACGCGAGGTTAACACCTTCGAAACTTTATCTTCAAATATAGGGCTAAAATTTTAATATCATTTTTTTTAGGTTTAAAATATGTATAGATTGTGATTTTTTTGCATAATATCGTATTGTCACCGGAAAACCACCACTGTGCTAAATTTCAAAGCTGTAGCTCGATTGGAAGTTGGTAAGAAATCGATCTCAAGATTTGAGGACACGACATTCAAGTTGAATAAAAGCTTATAAAAATAGTAAGTATCTTTAGAACAAATAATCATTATCCTGGAGGATCCCTTACTCTCATGAAATGGACACAATGATTGAAAAATTACAAGGTAAAAATTTATAGTTGAAATTAAACAAAGCAAGGTTTAAAACTTTGGGGAGCGGAATTTAGCAGGATTAAAAGAACAACAGTGGCTCAGGATTAACTTTTAATTCTTCCGCTTGCTAACGACAAAGGCCTCTATTTGTTTCTTAGTAGCAGATTTATTATTAACTACATTTTTTAACCCCGTTCTTTTATGAGCATCTTCAGGCTTTTCCAAATTGAATTTTTTTTTTACTGTGCTTGGATTGATACTGTTACAAACATGGAAAGTCGCTTCCCAGCAATGTGAGTCTCATGGTTGGGAAGAGAGTTTTACAGGGATAAGTATGGGATGACTAGCAGCAGCCACGTCTGGTTCCCCGACCTTGGCGACAAATTTGGCGAATTTGGCGACGAAATATGGGATCTCAAATGTGCTGGAATCTTCTCGATATTTCCATTAGGAGAGAAGATACGCTTCAATGTACTAGAAGATTCCATGTGACGTCACGGCCTGCCGCTGGAGACTACAGAAGGCGAGAGCTTGGATGACGAAGGGTGTGTTGATCCATTGGAAACCACTTTAGAGTTTCTTCTGCACTGCGAGCCTGAAGCTGGTGAGCTGAGCGCTATTGAAAGTGCTGTTATTGTCGTTATTAGTTATTTGCTGACTGTTTGCGTTGCTAAATATCAAAGTACTGAACTGTTTTTACCTGTGAATTGTTGTCTACTTACATTGGTAATCTGTGCAAGAACTATTGTTTCCTGTATCTGTGCTACGTGTTTCCCTGCATATTAATAAACCTTCATTCTTCATTATCCTGCGTGTTGGACTGTTTACACCATACACTCACAGAAAGACTTTTGCAACAATACCAAACACTTCGTTAAATGAACATTCACAGGAATATTACTTGACACAAACAATTTGATTTTTAACCGTGGCCAGGTAACAAGTTTTCATTATCCCACATTCCAGAATTCCACAACATGTTACCCAAAAATTAAAGATGAAATTGGAATAGATCCAGTATTGACTTAATATTTTTTAATAAAAATTTATAAGTATTTTTATTTTTTAATTATAATATTTTTTAAGTTATTAATATCATAAAAAGTAAGCTTAATTGTCAATTTATAGAAAAAATATGTGTGAGGGTTCCACCTATCCATAATTTCAAAGTATCTATGATGATTTAACTTTCTAAATATAAATTTTTATCAAACTATATTAATGCAAATTGAAGATACTATACCAGAAGTCGTCAAAAAATTCCCATTTACTATTACCTTATTCATCTCTGTAGGTTCTATAATACTTGAGACAAAAAGATGTTGACAGCAGAAATAATATTTCAGATTTACAATCATTCAATATGAATCGGAAACTGTCTAATGAGAAAACACTATCTAATTTTAACATTTTCCGAAATTATCACCTTAACATAAACTTTTCTAGTTACAACCATGAGTAACATAACAGAATTGACTGATTGAGAAGAAACGAAATATCTTAAGTGGTATTGTAGAAAGTGTGTAATATGTTAATTACAAAAAAGAAAATACAGAAGAAACGGAAGAAGTAAATAATAGTGATAACAACATACCTTTTGCGCGCAACGCAGCACATCCAGTGATTGCATTTACAATATTGTCTAAAATCAACTAATCAATTGAGATACAATCAAACAAAAAAAATCTTGCTTCAATAAAAATTAAAACGCATTAAGATAAAACAAATAGAATGGAAAAAATTGGAAGAAAACTCGAATGGCGAACTTTTTCAAAGTGCCACTCAACATCGGAGTTCTAATGTAGATAAAGCTTCTGTCAAAGGAATGGCTTAATAGTGAAATAACATTCCCTCTGTGGCCTGAATTTATCCAATAATTGAAATAAAGGAAGAAACTTACATAAATAAGAAAAAACTTCATAAAGTCTTTTTTTAGCAATTCCAATAGAGAGAATTTAATGTAAAGTTCAATTTGTAATATCTCTTGTTAAATTATTTCAATTGTACTTGTTGTCTAATATGTTAATGTTGATAACATGTTTAAATGCTTTTGCTAATTATTTGTACCCGAACTTTTTCAAAGTACCATTCGCCTTCGGAGTTCTCATATATGTGAAATTCCTGTCAAGGGAATGACTTAATAGTCAAATAATATTCCCTCTGTGCCTGAATTTATCCAATATTTGAAATAAAGGGAAAAAAATTTCTTAAATACGAAAAACTTCATAAAGTCTTTTTTAACAAATCCAATAGAGAGAATTTAATCCAAAGTTTAATATCTCTTGTTAAATTATTTCACTTGTACTTGTTGTCTAACATGTTAATGTTGATAACATGTTTAAATGCTTTTGTTAATTATTTGCACCAGAAGTTTTAAAAAGAGCCACTAGCCATCGGAGTTCTAATATAGATAAAGTTTCTGTCAAGGGAATGTCTTAATAGTCAAATAATATTCCTTCTGGGGCCTGAATTTACCCAATAATTGAAATAAAGGGGAAAAATCCTTTTCTTAAATAAGAAAAACTTCATAAAGTTTTTTGAACAAATCCAATAGAGAGAATTTAATGTAAAGGTTAATTTTTAATATCTCTTGTTCAATTATTTCACTTGTACTTGTTGTCTAATATGTTGATGTTGATAACATGTTTAAATGCTTTTGCTAATTATTTGCACCAAAATTGAGCATTTATCAGAAATTTTTATTGCTCAGAGAGCTAGAAAATTAATTAAGCTCTGTCCTTTTTTCGTACTTTAATCGATTTTCGCATTGTATCGATTTTTCCGGAGCTCCGGTGGAAAACAATAAACGTTTTTCCCTTCCCGGTTGCAGTGAATGGCGATCGTTTTCGATGTCATCAGGGAATAAATTATGTTGAAATTTATATCGTGTTCTGAGAGGTATTTTGAGATGGAAATCTTGTAGTCGGAGAAAAATGTGTTGCTGCTATTTGTGAAGTAATAGTTTGAGCAAAAGTATTTTGTTATTTAATGGTAGTCATATTCCTGATTTTTTCGTGAACGTCTTGAGTTGTCCAGAGTGCGTCAAGAATAATTTCAGATATAAGAAAAATCATTTAAAATTCAGTCGCACTGCATTCGAGTATGAAACAATATTTCCTATGTACTGGGTGTTCCAAAAGTATTGACAATTTTCATGGAATCAGACGTGTTTTCAAAAAACTCAAACCCATTTATGTTAATCATGTTTAAAATATGCTAAATTTGTATACCAATTAATATTTTTTATGATCAGGATGTTTCAAAATTTTTATTTTGCGTTCTAGAATTCATTCCGTATATTTCTATTTTAATTTTCTCTTCAAATTCTACACACATTGCTGTTGGAATTCGATAATATTCTTTATGAAATAATGTAGCATAACTAATTGTAATACGGGTTTTTTTCTAAATGTTGAACGTGTGACTCTATAAGTATTTGTGTCGGGTTTAAATCTGGCCTCTCTAAACGTAGTATTTGATTGAATTTCACACAATTGTTGACATTCCTCAGTATTTTTAGGGTCTCGCAATGGTTGCCTTATTCTTAAATGTTCATATGCCGATGCAGTTCATTTCAAATTGCAGTTCATTAAAAATTTACGAATCGTTTATTGATATTTTATCGGAATTGAATCATTTATTGAAAATTTCTCTGAAATTTTTCTTGTATTTCTTTAAACTTTACTTCTCAGATACAGGCTATGGAAAAATGATGCTATATGCGTTCATTATATAAGAATTTTGAAAAAGAACAAAGTGTAAAATAAAAATTTTATTTCGGGATATCCTGTACATACAAGAATAAAATTTAGTACACTTCAAAACCCATTTTTTACAAATAAAATAAATATTAATGGACTTGTTGTTTTTAAAAAAGTGTGCAGTTTTACAAAATATGTTTACTTACATAATAATTACCTATTTTTCGGAATAAACCTAATGTAAGAGTGTTCAAAAGTGGAATTTTTTTTATATTCACCGAACGCCAGACAAATTAAAAACGCCAAATCCTAGCTTCAGATCGCCACATTTTAGCAATAATTTGCCAAATCTTAGCGATAGTTTTCTGATTGATGAACTTTGGCGCCATTGCGGAATAACATTTCAGTTTGGCGAAGACTGGAGTTTCTTTGATGTAAGACTATCCAGAATTGTAAACATTCTAGTTATTGATCTCCAGAATAATAAGAAATTTCATTAAATCCTCTATTAAGACTACCAAATTTTAGTAATAATTCGGTAACTCTTAGCTATAACTTTCTTATCGTTTAATATTGTCTCCAAAACGGAATAATTTCCACATTTCAATTTGGCGACGAAGGGGTTTTTAATAACGAAATATGCATAATTATACACAAAAAATAAGATTTTTTTTGTTGTTTTCGAAACAATTACTAGATGAACTATCGAAAAAATTCTGTAGGACATGAAAGTTAATACTGTTACAAAGCTATAAAGTCGTTTCCCTGAGATGCTAATCTTGGCGAGTTAGCGATAGATTTGGCGATCTTGGTGAAAAATTTGGCGACTTGGAGGAAAGTTGGCGACTTTGGCGACAAAGGGATTTTCTAGAAGGACCTATTTCTTCCTGGAGATTACGTCACTACCTACCTAATGAAGTCACTTCCTGTTAAAAAAGTATAAAAAAACTCTCAAGCCAAGAAGTCAGTTGGATTTTGATCAGCAAGCAAGCTGGTGAGCTAACCAGAGGCCTTTGAGAGCTGAGTTGAGATTTAATGGTAATCTCTGCTGTGAATTTTTACAAGTGCTGTTTTAATATTTGTGCTACGTTGCTTATTTTAGAATATCTGTAAAATAAAGAGCTTTATTTTTTTAATCCTGCTTATTGGACTGCATTCACATACACCCACAAGACGATTTTGTCACAATATGCACAACAAGATATTCAATTTATCTAAATTAAATTTCATTTTTGCTTTACTAATCTAAGTGTATTACGCATCACTAAATGGAAAAGGCCCCTGGAATTCTCTAATGAGGTGAAAAATCCCGTTATAGCTTATATTTTCCAGATGACTGACTTCTTTTGTCCTGCCAATAGTGTCGACTTTCAATTGATAATAAATACTCACCTTATACTCTGAATGGGGTGGTAATAGATAGAATTATTTATTAAACACCTGACAAAGTTTATATTCAGATTATCGCAAAAAAGAAACAGAAAAATACGTAATTGTGTAATTTTGTTTGACATTTTTTTTTGTTTGATTTCGTGATTTGTTTGTATATTTATACCCAGATGCTCATTGAAAATGCCTCATATACTCGCTGCTAGTTTGCTATTAAAATATGCTGAAAAATAACCAGGTAAGAATTGCCTTTATGAGGTAACCCTCTTCACTAAAATTTGATAAAGGTTAACACACCTTTTTAAATTAATGCAGAGTTCTAATTTTGCTTCAGAATTTTCCTTAGTACGAAACGAGGAAAAAGTCAGACAAGTCCATTTTTCGTGAGAAAGACACGCAAGACATCTCAAAATGTATTTATCAAAAATAACTAGCAGATCAATGTCGCATTGCCTCGTGGAATCAGGATCTATAAAAAATAAAAAAAAACGCCCACAATGGCATGAAAAGTTTACTAAAAAATAAAAGAAAAGATAACATTATTGATTTTCCGCTTATTTGTTTTCGCGAAAATGAAATTTAGACAGGTTCGGTCTGGGAGGCAAGGGTGAGAATGAAGAAGCGATAGAGAGGAGTCCGTAGCTATGAAGCCAGGTGGAGCAGCCACAATGAGAGTGGAACCTGGTAGTGGGCTGGAGCTATGGGTTTTAAGATGAGAGGGAGATGCTAGTAGAGGGTTTTAAGGGTTAATTTGTGCAATTTCGAGAAGAATCTTAACCTTTGAGATCACTTTGCAACTTAACTTGGTAGTCATCAGGCTAACGATTGGGAATCTTTGGGAGGTATTTTTACTTTAGGCTTTGAAGTTCATCTCAAAGTCAGAAAAATTCTTCCGTTTTTGGGGTTCATGTTCGGATCTATTTGAGGGTTTTAGGTGTGTCTTTGATATTATTTAGTTAGTTTTAAGTTTTTGCGTATAGGTAGGGAATTTGTATATTGGATAGTAGGATATTTGAGGTGAAGAAGGTCACAAAATGCTATATATCAAAATTGAATATGTCGAATCCTCTAGTTCGAGTCATTTGCGTACGCTCAACGGATGCAAGGTCACCAACCAATGCCAAAAGTCAATGATAGCTGCTGAGGTAATAGTTTAGGAATAAATCAAACAAAGTCGAAGAATGTTTGGAAAATAATAAAAAAAATAATGAATTGTCTGGTAAAATTTATGATCTCGCTTAAACTTAAGATGTTAACATTTATCTAGACTCATTTCTTATTGCTGTTTCCCCATCTCGCCATTTTGCTGTTTTGTAATGAAGACAACAAACATCCTTTTGGAGAGATGAAGGACATGCCAAGAGAATGCCAACCACATTTAATTTTTGAATACTGGCATTGCGCTTAGTGAGTTTATTTTACTTGACCACTTTCTTTATCAAAAAGAAATTTGCTGCAAATTACTCCACATTAGGGTTCATGAGGATATGACATACATATGAGGATTGTATGTGTAGTTTTATAAACTTATAATACCTGTTATTCCACAGATTTAAACAATCAAAAATATATTTTGGTGATATATATTTAGATATTTACAAATGCCATTGTAAACATATTCATAAAACGGACAATTTTGTTTCTTGTTTGCGGCTTTGTAAATCTGCATAATACTACGACAAGATAACACTAATCCCCAAAGGCTGGACAATCAAATTATATTACCACTTTTCTGTAATCTTCTGTCTTAAAATCCATGAAAGAGTCGTCAAAATGCGCACTTCACCAATTTCTCAGCTACAAAGCCCTTTTTATCACATCTTAATAAACGAATGCCTCGGTTTCGGTAACCATGGCAACCTCATCATGATCCGATTGGAGTCGCAACTGCGGATTGACGCAAATTTACGTCACTAGCTCAGCGAATCCTCTTGAGCGCCGAAATTTCATTCTAATGGAAACCATTCAGGAATTTTTTGTTTGTCGAAGTATACGGAGTTTTCTGCCTGCAAGGATGCGATTTCTTTTGTAAAGAATAATTTCATTCTCTGGAGGACGAAAATAAAATATACCTTTTAGTTTTGTTGTTGTTAGCTCTTAAAGGGGGTTGTTATTTTTATTTCTTAAATGGTGTTATTGTTGATTAGTTTTAAAATGTGGGGATTGCTGTGCTGTTGTTCTAAATGGGGTTTGTTGTCTAGTTCCTTAAATGGGTTTTTGTTGTGTTTAAATTGGGGTTTATTGATTGTTAGTTCTTAAATGGGGTTTGTTGTTGTTAGTTCTTAAATGGGTTGTTGTTATTGTGAGTTCTTAAATGGTTCTTACGCTGGGTTAGGCTTGTTTCTCGAAATATTTTCAGGTCAATTAATTTAATTTTCTTATGTGTAAATTAATAACCCTGTGTTGATTTGCTCTGCTTGTTGGAAAAAAAATTCATACGAACGAATTTAAATTAAGAAATGACATAAATTTGAAAATTATTATATTTTCATGGATGTAGGCTTCACAATTATTTGATAGTAATAAAGAGTGCAATAACTCATATACTTGTGAAGGAAATAGAAAGAACTTTATTACTATGGAATTTGAAACTGAACACAGTTCCACGGAAAATGATCCCTATAACAAAATGTCCTGCTGTTCATCAATGCAGAAAACTACTATAAGAGCAGTGTATAGTTATGCAAAACAGCGACACATGTAATGTGTTTTATATTATAGTTTATTAAAGGAATTTAGTACAAAATCACATGAATGAAGCGCTTCAGTCCAAAACTTAGTGACAGCTTACTAAAGAATATGGTTTCATTAGTCGATTTCGTATGAGCTAAATGAGAGCTTTCTTTTGGTGCAATCCTCATATGTTTGCATTTTAAATCGTATCAAATGAAAAAGCGACACCTGAGTAAATGCGTGATTAAATATGTTTATATGTTCCTGTAGAAGGTCCGTTCTATTCATTTGAAATGAACGTACACCAGGTTAGCACGTACATGGGGAGTTGACGGAACCGAATCCAAACCAAAGACACCACAATACGCCAATGTCAGTACAAAGAAAATAACTAAAATAGTGGTAATCGTAAAGAAATCGGGAATTCGTCAACTTTTAGAATGAAGAATAATGAATATTTTGTCTACCAAATTTAATAATTTTTTCCAAATTTAAACCTTTAAAACATGACAATTTACTGCTTTTAATTAGTTCAGTTATTTCTTTATTATGCAAATCAAAGAGCAATACGTAACTGAACGAAGTACAATGA
>BGPR01026373.1:365-21577 GCA_013235015.1 Araneus ventricosus | reverse complement strand
AAAAATTTAAGCAACAGGCGTAATGTCAATTAAGATATCCAAAATTCGAAAATTCATAATTGTGTATAATAAATTTAAAAGTTCATAAATTGTTCTTCAATATTAATATATAATATAAAAAGAAATCCTAAATCATAAGCATAGACTAAAATCTTTACTACAGTTGACAAGTTTTAACATTTGAGCATTAGTTACTGATTTCTGTTTGGAATAATTTTTCTTGCCTCGGCATAAGAAATATTTTTCCTGAGTCGCAGTCCTTGAATTTTCTTTTCTATTTTAAATTGGACAAATTTTCGAATCAGCAGTATCACCTGAGAAAAGTTTCTGCATTTGGCGTCTCATGTACAACCTTAGCTGAATGCGATAGCGGAACATCTGGAACACACAATTGTGCCACGACAGGGACATTGAATGGCGAATTACCATACTTGAAGCACCGGATTGATTTGGGATATATGGCTTCAGGACGCTATAAAACCTCTTTGTTGGTTGGTTGTGTTGGGTTTTTGCGCAACCATGAAGTTGACCATACTGCGCCAGAAAAAATTGCAAATCATGTCAAATTAAAAAAAAAAAGATTGCCATATGTAAACAAAGCGATATAAAGGTGATCATTAAAACTGAACAATTTAAATAAAGAGAATAAAAACAGATTGCTTTCAAAAATGCAAAAAAGATGAACATGGGGTTTCCCAATAATGTAGGAGTGAAATTGTAGTAGTATTAAAAAGCGTAAACGCTGCGAGTTAATGAGACATTCCGATAAATTGATGAACAGACATAATACAGTTGCATTGTGAGCACATTGGTGCTGTTCTCGAGCACAAGTGACGTGAGTAAATCTTGTATACTACACGTAGCCGAGTTAAACAGTATCAGCCTTTCTGTTCTTAAAGAAGGCCAAGATTCACAGTTGGTTTGACGCATGAAGCTTGTTTCTGGTCTAACGTTCCGTCCTGCCATTTGGGTAAAGCAACACAATTTAAATGATTTTAAATCGCCAGCGGAACAGTACCATTTATGAAGATGCTATACGACAGCCTATCAGCCTGTTCGTTTCCAAATATCCCAACGTGAGAAGGTATCAACAAAGGTTTATAATAAACCCTGAGAAGCTAATTTTTCAAATATCTAAAACATTAAAACCAGAGGATGAGTAGATCATGAGCGAGTCAAGAGATTTTAAAACATTACAAGAATCTTGTGTAAATTATGAACATTTTTTGAACGCTCTTGGAAATTTCTCCAATGCATACAAGACAGCAGTTCTGCTGAAAATGAACAGGAAGGAAGAACAAAAGAAAAATTATGTTCGGAAAAACGACTGCAAAAGAAACCTGATCAGCCGATTTAGATCCATCTGTATGATGGGACAAAACTATATAATGTTCTCTGTGTTCTATGAAAGTTTTTGGTATATAATGTCGCTGTATTGTTGTTAAAGTTTTCAAATGGTGTAACACATGAGTTTGAAAAAAATTTCCAAGGGGAAATTTCACTTTGGCTGGATAGTTACTGAAGATAACAGGTTTAGTTCCAAGGAATTATGGACTCTTGAGAAAAAAATACAGGAATAAGTTCCTAGCTTCGTAGTCGAACCAGAAACTGCGAAGTTTAAATATGAAATGGATTATTGTACTTTGATTTGATTCTAAAATAATGCAGGATAACATTTGTCTTCATCAATTAAGAGCAGGTTCAAAACAGTGACGTATAGACCTGAAACAGGGGGAGTTTGAGCCCTTGAGTCAGAGCTCGGAGAGCTCCAGAATGTGGGTCTAATTTTTGCAGAATACTTTTTCCTAGCGGAACCATAAATCTGACAAACCATAATGCATTTGAAAAGTAATTGGACCTTATAGATTCTAGCATGGGGAAGGTCTATAGCTCCACAACCTATAGTAGATAAAACCTTCAAAAAGTAGTATAAAGATTTCTCACATTTTACTAATTGCAGTTATGTGAGGGGAGAAAAGAGAGAGTTTGTTTAAAACAACAACGCGCCCCAAAATCTGCAATTTCCTTCAAAAGGAATGAATACACGTTCACACATTAAGCTCAGGAATCAGATGAAGGTTCCATTCGACAAAAAATGAACAACAGCGGCAGTTTTTGATGCAGGAATGAAATAAACCCGACTTTGACCAGTGTGAAATGATTTAGTTGGTCCGTAATTGACTGCATGCTAACAATTCATGTTCATCCCCTGTGCAAAAAATGACACAGTCGTTCTATATATAAAGGAGCCCATTTTGAGCGGGTAGAATTGACGGATAAATATTGTTAATTTTAAATGAACAAGATACCCAAAATGCCCTCTATGGAACACCTTCCTCTTGAATTAAGATAATCAGACATTTCGATGCCACATCTGACTGAAATTGCTTGAAGACGCAAAAAATTTTCAATTGAAAATGGGAAGATTTCGCGTAAGTTGCATCGTATAAATCTTAACCGTAACGTCCGGGTACAATCGGTCATGGACGCCTCCAAATGTCAAAATAAATTGCGACTAAATGTTTTCCTTGTAAAAAAAATGTAATCGAGGTCTGCTTCAAAAGTAAACATGTTGTCCAACGTAGAGCGTCCTTTCCGAAAGCTACTTGAAAAGGGCTAAGCATTAGTCTCCAAAAAAATTAGGTCAGTCGACGGTTTTATCATTTTTATCCAATAACTTGATAGGCAGCATGATAGAAGGATAAGAGGAGTGTTCAAAGTATTTGTTATATCTTTCAAGCATTTGGGAATTGAATGATTATTGCCTCTTGCCATGAGGAAGTGAAAAGCATGCTCATTCCAATCTATTGAACAAATAAAAGTCAAACTTAGTTTGAGACTCTGTTGTTAAAATGTAGTGGCATTGATGTAACTGATATTATCAGACTCAGGAGATGACTTGTTGACTTTCTGACAGGCAGGTTGAAATTCTTGAAGAATGTAAAATTTGCAGTTGTAAAATAGTCGATCGAATTGAAATTTAGTTTCTTTTTTCTCAATTTTCATTTTATGGTTTAAGAATTCACGGGTTGTAATTTTTATAACTTGGATTAATTAACTAGATTGAAACTATTGTATTTGCAGAATTCCCTTTTAATGATAATCTATTGTTTTGGCCGTTGACACATAATGCAGAGATGGGATTGGAAGAGGGTGTACCAAATGCCTTTTTTACTTTAAGCCAAAATTCGCGGCTAGATGGAGGCGATACTGTATACGAATCTTTTCCATGAAGTCTTTGCTGTACCGCTCTATGCGTCGAGAAAATCTGCTCAGATCGCTTAAATGCTATTCAGTTGACCGTAGTTGGGTACCTACGGAGATTTACCCCAGGCTTTCCTAGTCTCTTGTGCCTGTTGGCGTTCATTGTTCCACCATGGAAAAACCTGCTTTGATAGTGGCTGGAGTATTTACTATTGAAGTCGGTTGGTTGGTTGGTTTGTGTGAGGGTTTTAATGGCGCAAGAGCCATTCTTGACTAAACTTCCATGGCCAATATCAGTAGATAAACAGGATCACGGTAATAAAATATAGCAAGTGTTACATTAAAAGGTAGATAAAATTCTAAAATAAATTTGAAAATCATAGTTGCATATGAAAGATAAAATCATGTTACCAAAAATGGATGAGTGAACGATGAAAAGAGAGAAAAGAATGGGAAGTTCAAATGTATCAAATGTAAAATATATCTAAAACATCACATGAGATCGGCAAAGACCAAATAAAATTTGAGACGAAATCTATAAAGAGAATTTTTTTTAAATGAAACTAAGCAAGTTAGTGTGAAGAAAAAAATAATTCAGTGCAGGTCATTTTGTTTCAAAATATAATTCTTTTGAAAAAGAAGCAAACAATGTGAAAACAGAGAAGCAATAATGCTATCTGTTTTTTTTTATATTTGTTGCTGCTTTGTAAGTTTGGAAAGAGGGTGGAGGACTGATAACTGCCAGTGAGTCTTCCAAGTCCTCCAAATATGTTGTACTCTAAGGCATCCTCTTCTGATGCAAGGAGGAGCTCATCTCGGCATCAACATCCGACTCCGGGCCTATGGAATTCTTTTTCTCCAATGGAGGGAGAACAGCCATTGGCAAAAGCTCAATGTCAACAGAGGTAGGTTGGCGATTACAGAAGGTTTCAATGCAGATTTATGGGTAGAGATTTTATCCTTCGTTGTTATAGAGGTTGGGAGAACTTCAAGGCGAGAGGTCATGTAAATTTGTGGGATCTTTTCACGATGTGGTATTATTTGTTTATTAGGCGAGTTCTTTTTTTCAACTTCTTTCTGTTTTGAAGCAGGTTTAAAATCAGTGAAGTCCGGCCCCGAGGCAAGCTTCTTCATGACCGGAGACAGCAGATGGAGTGAAGAAATTAGCGAGAGTTAGTTATTGGAGGAAGAATATAACTTATAGTGGAATCAGGAAGGATTTAGAGACAGAAACAGTAGCGATATCTTTATTTCTGTCGGCGGAATGAAGAAATTGATTTCTTTGCGACGAAACATGTATTTCCGGGTGTAGGCGTCTGGGATTTCACAAGTTTCCTTGCTTCTTGATACGAGATTTGTTTTTTTATTTTTTTTTTTTTTGTGGTTATAATTCCCTTTTCCTGTTTCCGACAAAACAGCTTGCTTGAGAAACGAAGTGTGCTCCCCTTGCAGTTAGCACACTTTCTGTTCAGGTGCAGTCAGGTGCTTTCATGCCCGACTTCTGCACAACGGGCGCAAGCAGTCCCGCGGCAAGGTCTTTCGAATGCCCGAAACGTTACTTGAAACAGCGGAGTAGTTGGTATACTATAGGTCTAACAGAAAGGCGATATATCCGTGCTTGTATTTAGGTAATTTGTTGGTAGTCAAAGTTATAATCGGTGTTTGTATTTGAGGAGTTGGCTTCTCTCTCCGTATTGATATACGACGTCACATGGATCACCTCCTGACCTGCAGCTTCTGATAATTTTCTCAATTCGATTGGTCACCTCTACTGATAACCCCTTAGGATAGAGTCATGTGGCATGGGTTTGAATACATCGTTGAAAGATTTTATTTGCTATTTGTTCTGGCTTGCTATGAGTTACACTCCAAGACGTCGCTGACAGATCCGAAGTTTTTTTAATTATTAACCAATCCTACCACTTGTTATTCCTTTCAACTAGAAGACGAACGATGGAAGGATATTTTAGTTGAAATCTCGCCCAGTCTGACGTTCTAATGAGAAGAAAGGAAAATGTTGAGGTAAGATTTCGGGATTGTTGCCCACGAAGGGGACCAGATTTTTTTTGCCCATACGATGAGTTAGATATTGAGAGCCACTGACGGCACCACCATGGAGCCCAACATGGGATGTGAGCTACGGCTCTGGGTATTTCCATCCTCGGCACCTACCCATGGTGCTAACGAAGCCTATATCCGTCAGAGTCACCCCCGGGGACATCACCTAATAGCGCCAAGCCCAAGGAGTGACCCCTTCTTGATCCCCTTGAGAGCAGACCACATGCGATTCTGGGATACCAGCCGTTCGATACACGGGACTGAAGTGTACCACCTCGTCTATAGGGTCGCCACGCACGGCCAACACGTGGGGGTAATTGTCTGTCCTTATGAGAGCAAAATCAACAGAGAGCGGCAACTGCTTCTCATGTGGAAGCTCGTCGACCTACCGCTCGAGGGAAGGAAGAAAAAGCAAGGCACTCAAAGGCAATACGTAACTTATTAACGCTACGGGGCAGCCCCGCTTTGAGACCTGGTGGTCTCTTTTTCGCGGTTTGGATGGCTGCCCGTAGAAAAAGAGATACCCCCCCCCACTGAGCTCATGAGGCCCCGCACCAGGGAACTGTCCCCCGAACAACTTTATTGAAAGAAAATAAAATACATTTTGGCATAGAATAGAGGATTAACATTGGAGAAAAGGTTTACAGTCGGTGTACATGGATAACTTTAGTTGCGGGTCTCCGACAAAGGTGAGACCCGTTCTGATATGTTTAAATTAATATTTATTACATGAGAATTAGCAGAGATATTAGTCATATGTACAGGATGTTGATATTTGAGGTATATTCAAGAAGTTGAAATGTAGCATACATTAGATAGAGTTGAATTTGATGTCTGAAACGCCCGATTACATCATTTATGTATACACTTTTCCAAAAGAGCCTGTGAAAAGGCAGACACATATGAAGAGAAGAGATAAATATTTACAAGAGTTGAGAGAGACACTTTACTGGTATATTAAATATTCATTCCACTAGAAAAATGCAGATTGAATAATTAATGAGTAGCTTGTTATGATAATTGATATTTACAGTATTTGCAGGAAAAGGTCAGCTTCAAAATTAATTGTAATAATTAATTAATCTATAAATATGTTCTACATGGAACCAGGAGATTAAAGTATATGTTCAAAAACAGTCAATGAGTTTATATATAAGGATAAATAAGTGGTTCATCTAAAGTGATGAACTGATGCGATATACTGCTAAAATAAAAATTCAAATATACAAAATTATGTTGATTGAGAGAGACTATTTACAAGATTAGATTATTACTCGTAAATGACTAGGATGACCTAGTCTGCAGGTGGTCCGTTGATCAGCGTGTCGTTTGCAATAAGAAAAGTATATTATATATATATATATATATATATATATATCAATTTAATATCATAATTCTTACGTTGATGGTCCGGATATGATGCTTAATTTACAAACTGCTAGATAATTTCACATTATTACCTTACTACAAGATAATTTCAAATTATTAACATACTACAATAATTAATCCTAGTAATCTGGATGTAAAATAAAAAAATTAAAATTCAAAACAAAAGAAAGAAACTTATCTCGGGCTGGTCTTTGCAGACATCACATCATGTCGCATCATCTGCTTAAAAAAAATATAAAAATTCCGCGATGGTGACATGCACACTGCATCGTGGATAACTCGATTCTCTCCATGGTTTAGGCACGATGTTCTGGACCTAGTTAATTATAATCCTTATCATAATTTTAAACTTCGTCCGTTTCTGGTCCGATTACAGGAAGCTAGAAAATCCTTCATTCCTGTATTTTTCTCAAGAGTCCATAATATTCTTACGGACCTAAAGCGTTTTGAAAACTTTACTAAATCCAATACAGCAGACATTATATACCAAAACTTCTTCATAGAACACAGAGAACATTATAATAGTTCTGTTCCCATCTATACAGATGGATCTAAATCGGCTGATCAGGTTTCTTTTGCAGTTGCTTTTTCGAACACAGTTTTTTCTTTTCGCCTCCATTCTTCCTGTTCCATTTTCACTGCTGTCTTATATGCATTGAAGGAAATTTCTCAAAGCATGCAAAACATGTTTAAAACACTTAAAAAATCTGTGTAAATGATAAAGTCTCTGAACTCGATTCATGATCATACTCATCCTCTGGTTTTTAATGTTTTAGATATTTTAGAAAAACTCGCTTCTCAGGGTTTTATAATATACCCATATTGGATACCTTCTCACGTTGGGATACTTGGTAACGAGCAAGCAGATAAGGCTGCTTAGTCCGCTAAAATTTCCATAAATGGTACCCCTCAGGGGCACATCTTCTATAGATGTGACGGGATTCACGACCCCGAGGTACCCTAGTGTCTTTTTCTCCTTCTGTTTTTTGTCTCCCCTTGAGTTTTTTGCTATTTTCTTCTTTCCCTCGAGGGTAGGCGAGGGAGCTCTCCATGAGAAGCAGTTGCCGCTCTGTTTGCTTCTTGCTTCTCATGGACTGCAAATTACCCCCACGTGTTGGCCGTGCGTGGCGACCCATTAGACGGGTGGTACATTTCGGTCCCCGGTGTATCAATCGGCTGGTATCCCAGTCGCATGGCTGGTCTGCTCAAGGGGATCAAGCGAAGGGGTCACTCCTTGGGCTTGGCGTTAAGGGTGGTCACTGTCCCCGGGGTGGATCCTGAGCGTATAGGTTCCGACTAGCACCTAGGTAAGCGCCGAGGCTGGGAACACCCAGAGCCGGTGGCTGCCTTCCCTTGTTGGGCTCCGTGGTGGGCGGTGCCGTCGGGCCTGAATCATTTCCAATATCGCATGGCTCTAAATGTTTCTCACCAAAGTATTGCTTTCCATAAATTCTTTATTGTTAATGCTGATAAAAGTTCTTTGCAATTTGTTTCGCCCATTCTGATCCACAAGACAATAATTGCCCTTGATGGAGAAGTCTCAAACATAAAAAAGTTAAGAAACGGGAATATTCTACTAGAAGTAAAAAATAAACAACAATCAGAGAATATAGTAAACCTAAAAAAGATAGGAGAAAACGATGTTAAAGTTGAACCCCACCGTTTTCTTAACCAATCCAGAGGGGTCGTATCCGAAAGAGAATTTCAAATGGACCTTGAAGAAGACATACTGGAGAACCTGAAAAATCAAAAAGTTGTTGCCGTTCGAAGAATTACAATTAAAAAAATAACCAAATCCTTCCCACAAAGCATCTTATCCTTACCTTCGATTCACCTGTTCTGCCCAAATCCGTTAAAATAGCATATATAAACTGTCCCGTTAAACCTTATGTACCTGAACCCATTCGCTGTTTTAAATGTCAGAAATTTGGTCATACAATTACAGCCTGCAGGGGAAGCAAGGAAATTTGTGCCCGTTTCTCTCTCCCAGATCACAATAGCAAAGACTGCTCCGCTACAACTCCAAAATGTTATAACTGTGAAGGCGACCATCCTGCATATTTCCGTACGTGCCCACGTTACAGACAAGAAAAGGAAATTCAAACAGTTAAAGTAACAAAGAATATCTCATTCTCAGAAGCTAGAAAAATTGTTAATGACAGAACACCCACACCAGGTCTATCGTATGCATCAGCAATAAATTCGTCAGTTGTAACCACCGAACAAAAAAGACCCAAGACGCCGCAAATGACACCCACTCTCACAAATCCTCCAGCAGCTCCTGCAATAGCAAATTCCTTGAGTAATACTGATACTATCACAGTTGAAAAGAGTAAATGGCTCGCTTTTCTCGAAATAAAAAGGTCCTGGGAGGAAACATCTTCCCCTACCTCCAGAAAACTTAAAAAGAAAAGAGCTCTTCGGAAGGAGCAGGCTTTAAAAGAAAAAATAAAACAAAAATTGAAAGAAGTAAGTAAACCAGAAGAAAAAGAAGAGCATTTACAAATTCACCCCTCTGACGACACAATAAGTGATATGGATGAAGACCGAGCGGACTCCGATCCAGCTCACATTTCCTCTGAGTACGCAAAATCGAAATTCTTCTAAAAACCTAAATCCCTTTCTTAAGCTTTTTTTTTGCTTTTTCAATATCACCATTACCTTTGTTTCATGGAACTGCCACGGTTTGCGTGCGCATCTCGATGACCTGAAGACTATTGCAAATAAATACCAGCCTGTGTGTATTGGTCTACAGGAAACTTACCTTGCTCCTAGTGTTGACGTAAAATTTCGAAATTATAACATAATCCGAAAAGACAACATACAAAGCTCACGTACATAGGGAGGAGTTGCCTTCCTGCTCTTGCAGAGTTTTCCATTTAAACCTATAACTTTAAATACAATGATCCAAGCAGTTGCCATCCAAATTAACGTCAAAATGCTCCTTACAGTGTGCACCTTATATTTACCACCAAGCCAAAATGTATACCAGAATGAACTGGATAACCTTCTGGGCCAACTCCCGTATCCTTTTATTCTTATGGGAGATATGAACGGTCTCCAAATTGAGAAACTGATTTCCGACCATAATTTATGCGTATTAAACGACAATAGCAAAACTTACTTCAAAATAGAACATTCCATACAGTGGATCTAGCGATTTGCTCTCCATCAATTTTAACTAGATGGAATTTTACAGTTGGTGATAATCTTTATAACCACGACCTCTTTCCTATTATTCTGAAGCATTTTGACAATTCCGTGGGAATTCCCCGAAGACCTGTTCGTTTTGATATTTGACAAAGCAGATTGGCAACTCTTTACCTTTTATTCAGAATTGAAACCTGACATGGTTCAAACTAATGATATTGATACAGCTACAGAAATTGTTACTCGTCATATACTTTCAGCTGCTGATAGAACAATGCCGAAAACATCAGGGAAATTCCCCAAACAGTGGAAGCCGTGGTGGGACGACAGATATGCCGAAGCTAATAAAACTCTTAATAGGGCCTGGAATCGTTTTCGTCGGTACCCAACCACCAATAATTATGTTACTTTCAAAGAAGCTAAAGCCGTTGCTCGGAGAATAAAACGTCAAAACAAGAGAAATACATTCCAAAATTATGTTAGTACAATACAGAATAATACACCATCAAAATTTATGTGGGAAAAAGTTCGTAAAATATTAGGAACATATAAATTGGGACATTCGGTGTCTATTTTAAATAATAATGGACAAATTTTATCTGAAATTAAGGCTATTGCAAATGCTTTGGGAGAATCATTTGCCAAAATATCTAATGACGAGTCGTACCCACAAACATTCAGAACATATAAAATGAATGAGGAAAGAAAATTGTTGACTTTCCGATCATCTATCTACCAGGAAAGGTGTATAACACCCCTTTCACTTTCGAAGAACTGAAAATCGCTTTGGATAAATCTCGCCCAACATCACCTGGGCCAGATAAAATTCACTATAATATGATCAAAAATTTGAGCGAAAATTCCATGCGCACCCTTTTACTGCTGTATAATAGAATTTGGTTGGAAGAATGTTTCCCTGTTGCCTGGCGCGAAGCTGTGGTGATTCCTATCCCTAAACCTGGTAAGGACCCACAGGTTCCTAACAATTATAGGCCAATCGTATTAACCAGTTGTCTTTGTAAGCTCATGGAGAGAATGATTAATTCTCGCTTGGTCCACTCTTTGGAGGAGAGCGGGTTTTTGTCGAAATTTCAAAGCGGGTTTCGACATGGACGTGGTACCATTGACAATGTTCCTCAGTTAGAAACGGCCATTAGAGACGCTTTCGTGACGAAGAAACACCTTGTTTCAGTTTTTTTCGATATGGACAAAGCTTATGACAGAACATGGCGCTATGACATTTTAAAAGATATGTATAACATGGTGTTCCGAGGGAAATTGCCAATTTTTATAAAAACTTTTTAAATGACAAGAACATTTAAAGTACGCATCGGTGATATTTTATCTAAAAACTTTCAACAATGTGAAGGTGTTCCTCAGGGAAGTGTGTTAAGTGTAATTTTATTCATCATCAAATTGAATGGCATTATTGATCATTTGCCGCAATATGTCCACAGTTCACTGTATGTAGATGACCTACAAATATATTGTACAGGTGTAAATATGAGTTTTATTGAACGGCAGTTACAAACAGCTGTAAAAAATATTACTTGCTGGGCTAACAAGAATGGTTTTATCATTTCAAATCAAAAGACTAGTTGTGTTCACTTTTGTAAAATCCGTGGGATCCATCCTCATCCTAAAATCTTTCTTAAAGACACTCCTATTCCTGTCGTCTCTGAGGCTAAATTCCTAGGGATTCTTTTTGATGAAAAACTGACATTCAAACCTCATATTTTGAATTTAAAACAAAAATGTGTCAAGACATTAAACCTCCTAAAGATTTTATCAAATACTTCTTGGGGTGCTGATTTTCAATCTCTTCTAAAAATTTGCATGGTCTATGGATCTGCCTCCAAATCGGCATTACAGATATTGGATCCTGTACATCACTTAGGACTCAGGTTTGCATCGGGAGCTTTTCGGACGTCACCTGTTTGTACGTCATTTGCGGAGTTCCATGTTTACAACTTAGACGGCAGACGCTTTCTCTTAAATATTATTTTAGAATAAAAAGCGACTGTGAACATCCGATGTACGACAGGGTCCTTCGCCCTCTTTTTGGAATGTTTTATTCGAATAAGAAATCGTATATACCTTCATTTGGCCATAGAATGCGACTTTTAATCCAAGATATAGATATGGAAAATGTTGATATTTTAGCAAAGGAAGAAGAGACTCCTCCTTGGACAGAAAGGAATATTGCTGTGATTGAAGATTTTAGCAAACAGACCAAATCATTGACCCCCGACTCTGTATATTTACAATTATTTTATTCCCACAGACAGCAGTTTAGTACCTACGAAGCAGTCTTTACCGATGGCTCTAAAACAGTGAACCATGTTGGTTCTGCCGTTGTTTTTAACCATTTAACAATTGCAGAAAAGTTACATAACTACTGCTCTGTTTTTACTGCTGAAATTTATGCTATTCTTAAGGCTTTACATACTATAGAATTGCAAGATATTAAAAAATGGATTATATATACAGATTCGAAAAGCTCTGTAGAAGCACTTTTATATTCGTCAAGGGATAGCCACCCTTTTGTTATTCAGTGTATTAAACTTATTTATACTTTAAAAACAAATGGCCATGAAATAAAGTTTTGTTGGATACCAGGACATGTAGGAATAAGAGAGAATGAGCAAGTGGACAGAGCTGCGAAGACATCTGTTATTAAGGAAAACTTTTCCGTTCGTCTAAACTATGTAAAGCAGATTATAAAATCTTTAATCCATAAGAAATGGCAAGAACAATGGGACAGTCAGGTGCACAATAAACTGCATTGCATACAACCGTCAATTAAGGGTTTTAAACGCATTAATTTTCATCGTAACATAGCTGTTAAATTAACGAGACTTAGAATTGGTCATACATATTTCACACATAATCACCTGCTGAAGGGCGAACCACCGCCGAAGACATCATGTGACACTATTTTATCCATAAAACATATTTTTAGTGAATGTCCCAACTTTAGTAATTTTAGATTCAAATATTTTAACAACCCGAGTCCTCATTTGACAGACTTGCTGGGGGATGCTCCGAGTATTAAATTATTTTGCTTTCTTACTGATATTGGCCTTTTTCATCTTGTTTGATTAGTTTCTTCTGGTTTTTTTTGCATTTGTTTGCCTTTTTAAAGTTTATTTTAAAATTTAAGTCTTTATTCCATACCTTATGTTTGGCGCAGAATGGTCAAACTTGGCTTTTGCGCCATAAAACTCCAATTAATCAATTTTCTAGAGACTGCTCTGTCTGGAAACAGGAAAAAGAAATAATCACAACTAAAATTACGAAGCAGATTTCATATCCAGACGCTCGTAAACTCGTGAAATCCTGGACACCCACACCCGGCACTAGCTTTGCTTCTGCAATTAAGAAGACACCTGTTGCCATTTTCACTCCAACAAATCAATCTGGTTTACCTTCCGAAATAAATTCCACAACTTCTAGTCCTCTTCCAGCAACACACTCACCAGTTACCACATAACATAACACCACTCCATGCCCCTGCAACTATAACCATATGGTTATTTAAGCAGTGACGTGGTCATGAAGTGGAAGAGAAATCACAACACCCGAAGGGGTGACCTCTCTTAAAACTTGACATTTCTCTATACCGCTGCTTAATTAAAAACGCAAAAAGTCTACAAACATTTACAGGAGCAAAGGAAGGATTGCTATTGTGCTATACATTAAAAAAAATATTTTGGAAACATGGGAAAATAAAACCTTGAAAAACACAATATTACACAGTTATACATGAAATAGCTAGAAAATAATAAAAACAGAAATGCAATAGAAAGACTATACGAAGAAAAAAATACATTAAAAAAACAGAAAATGAAAGGAAAAAGATGAAAAACAAATTAATACAGTAATAAAAATAACATAAAAATGTACACAAGAACAGGGAGATGGGCCGCACAGTATTTTAAAAAGTTTGATTTTGAAGAGGAGTTGGCTGATGGAACTCTATTTGAAGGAGAAACACGGAGGATCTTGGAAGAAAGTCCTGAAAGAACGACAAAGCTGTTCTGAGTTCATTAGGGGATGATGGGCTGAAGAGGAGGCGAAGTTGAATGTTGAACTGGTGAAACGGGACTTTCCATCTCCAAAGGAAAGGATGGAGTGAAGAAGACGCATGAAGAAAAGTTGAAGTTTGGTTGGATTTAATTTCCCTCATCGTTGGAGGAAGAGGTTGTTCGGTTGCTGAAGTTGCTAATTAATAAAATGTTGGCCAAGAATGTGGGAATGGGACGAAAGCATTGGACTCAACTGAGAAGACTATTGAAGGAACGAAAAAAAAAATTAATTGGGATCTGGACGGAAAAGACTGGTTTCTCTTTGGAGAAAGTGGAGCAAATTATGTATCTTCCTTCTTGACGTTGAATTGTTGGCTACTCTTCGGAACCATATTGGCTGATGTTGTTGGCTGGGTGGTGCCATATGGTAGGAGGTTGTGAGGAGGCAAACCGTAGCATAATGGATTGGTGTGCCGATTTCCCCACAAGAACAGAAAGAGGTTTCGGCAAGGTTGAATCTATGGAGAAACGAAGGGAAAGGCCCATGTCCTGTGAAAAATAAAACTTCGTTGCGTGTCCAGTTGATTGGATGCAAGCTAACTTTCGGAATTATGTTGTGAATGAGCCTCCCAGTATCTCCATCATCCCAAGCCATTTGCCAGGTGGCCAACATCTTCCGTCTTAAGAATGTTTTGATAAGATTTTGGTAACTCGAGTGGTGTTTCAGGAAAGTTTTCCGTTTCTGCTGCCTCCTTAGCCAGTCTGTCTGCTTCTTCGTTCCCTATGTAACCAGCATGGGCTTTGATCCACGACACTCTAATGTGAGGATGACTTTGGAGTAACTTGAAGATTTTCCGGGCAATTGAATTGTGACTCTTTGGGTTTGCTGCTGAATTGATGCTGGCTTGGTTGTCTACTAGAATAGACAGTTGTTGAGTTGGGAGGGAAACGGCGTGTTCCACTGCTTTGAGAAGAGTTAGAATTTCTGCCTGGAAGACTGTATTTCTAAGAGAAGGCCTGATAGACCATCTGTGGGTAATGTTGACGTCGGTCAAAACACAGAAGGCTGCACCCACACCCATCTCTGTTTTCGATCCATCGGTATAAATTCTAAGTCCAGTGTTTATGTTGCCTCCGTCATCCAGGGAAATTTGAGTTGGACTTAGATGTTCCGATGGGTGTGTTGACCATCCGGTAGCTTTTTCTTCAATTTCACTGGGATCGATGCCACTGACGTTTGTAGAAAGAGGAAGTCTAAGTCTGAAGATTGCTGTGCCACGAGCTTCTCTTTGTAATTGTAGATGAAGAGGAGGGATACCCAGTATGACCTGCAGAGCTGCCGTGGAGGTTGTCCTGTAGGCACCTGAGATCGCCAGGAGGAACGGACGTTGAATTGTTGAGAATTTTCTGGCGATTCGGACTGTAGGTTCTAGACACCAGGCGACTGCCCCATGCGCCAACACCCGTTCTGTTACTGTTTTATAAAGGGTCCTTCGATGAATAAGGGGAACTCCCCAGGATTTCTAGGCTATTTTTAGGAGATTATGATAAAGTTGAGTCGCTCTAGTAGATTGTGCTTTAAGGTGGATGTTCCAATTCATCTTTTCATCAATATAAATTCCGAGATATTTAATAGCATGGGCTCTTTTAATTCTTTCGCCTTGCCAGCGAATGGTAGGTCCCGTAACTAGCTTCCTGACAAGGAGAAAATTTGTTTTTTCTGCTGAAATTTGGAGTTGGTTTTTGCTTGTACAAGTGGAGAATTTAGCAATAGATTAGTTAATTTGTGACTCAAGTTGGACTCTAGTCGGGGCATGGGAAACCAGGACAAAGTCGTCTGCGAAGGCTTGAATGCTGGTGTTAATTGGCCAGTTTTCTTGAAGTA
Source organism: Araneus ventricosus (assembly GCA_013235015.1). Lineage (NCBI taxonomy): Eukaryota > Metazoa > Arthropoda > Arachnida > Araneae > Araneidae > Araneus > Araneus ventricosus. Next base: position 5,863 of record BGPR01026373.1, on the reverse strand, counting down.
TTTCATTTGCGATCAAATTCCAGAGGGCTGGTCCACTGCAAGACCCTTGAGGGCAGCCTTGTTTTTGGTCCCTGATCGCTGATCCTTCGCAGGTATTTAGGATGACCTTCCTATTCTGGAGAAGATTTTTAAAGATATTAACTATGTTTGCTGGGCATTTACTATTGTTAAGGTAAGATGAAATTGCGCTGTGCTGAATATCGTCAAAGGCACCCTTAATGTCGATCGAAAGCACCAGTACGTGATCACCACTTGCCTTCACCTTGTGGATGGTATCCAAGAGTTTCGTGATGGCCATTTCTGTTGATCTTCCCTCACGGAATCCGTACTGAAGATTGCTAAGTCTGTTGTTCTTCTCGAGGTGAAAATTGAGCCGTTGGGTGAGGAGCTTTTCTAGAACTTTACCTATTGTCGGGAGCAGAGATATGGGCCGGTAAGAAGATGCTTCTGTTTTAGATTTGCCGTGTTTATGAAAAAAGAATATTTCCAACCTTAAGGGGATCGGGAAATTTAGCCAATTTAAGGCAAGTGATGAAAAGTTCCATGAGGAGGAAGGGGAATTTCTTGAAAATTTGCTGTATGATGATGTTGTCGATGCCATCTGGTCCTGGTGCTTTTCCTTTGAATAGATGATGGATGACAGTCGCTACTTCTCCTTTGGTGCAGGGCAGTCGTTTGCGGTGCAAGGCAGGATGTAAGTAGAACTATTACTGTTGGAAGGATGGGGGAAGATTTTCTCCAGAATATCTTGAGCTATTTTGAGGTGGTTTCCTGAAGGATCTTGATTATTTAAGGCTATTAATTCGGCTGGCTTGATCGCTTTTCTGAATGCAGCTTTGTAATGGGTGCCGTATGGATTCGTTGCTATTGTGCAGAATGATTTCCAGCCGGAATTCTTTGCAATCTTGACTTTCCGCATGTACTTTTTCAGTTCTTCTTTATGGAATTGGAATCGGGCATTTCTCTTATCTTGGGGTGCCCTTTGTGCACGTCTTCTCAGCGCCTTCAGTCGGTTTTTTTCTATTTCAAGGTCTTGTGTATACCAGTTTGGAGTTGGAGATAGATTTTGATTCTTAGTGCGGTAGGATTTGTTACAGGCTTCAATAACGCAATTTTGGAGGTTTGTTGCTTCGTTGATGTCCTTTTCATTCCGACTATTTCTGAAGGCTCTCAGTAAAGAATTGACATAAGGTTTAAGGTTTTTGAGGAAAATATTGTGGTTACCATGACGAGTTTTGTACCTGGTAAAGGTGCAGTTCTTCACGGATGAGTCGATCGTGATTTCAATGTAATGATGGTTGCTGAGGGACGGTTCTTCCAAGACTTCCCAATAGGCAATCTCACCAATCATTTGCTGAGTGCAGAGGGAGAGGTCAGGCCAGCCTTTGGAGGAGTTACGGGTAAAGGTTGGAGGAGCATCCGAACTATTGTTAATAAAAAGATTGTTGGCAAGAATGAACTCCTCAATGGCAGTTCCCCTGGAGTCCACATCACTGTAGCCCCAAAGGGTATTATGGCCATTAAGGTCTGCCCCAATAAATATCTTTTCTCTTGGAAGAGATGAAATTATTTCTTGGATTTCCAGCAGTGTTTCTTGTATATTAGAATATGGAGAGGAGTAGGCCGAAATGAAAGTAGTCGGTTGCTGTCCTGTTTGAATTTTGACTGCAACCGTGTTTTTCTTGCAGGAGATCAAGGCTGCATGAAGTTGTCTGCTGGGAATTATGACTGCTGCTTTGTTTGAAATCGAATTGAAGATGTTCCAAGATTGTTGGATACCTTTAATTTGGCTATCGTAGATGTATGGTTCTTGTAAAAGGAGCAGATCTGATTGAAGTTTATCTGAAGTGGGATGAAGAGCGTCGTTTGCAGCTTTAGTTCTTCCCAGGTTGATTTGGAGGACTTTAAGGGTTTTGAGGCAAGTAGAAGAGACTTTATTAAAAGAGATTGGAGGGGTAGCTATGCTCATAAGTAATCCCTAGTCTTCTTATAGGCTTTAATTTCTTTCTTGTAGCATGGGCAGCTGAGGTCTGTTGCCCTATGTCTGATGTTGTGATTTGTACCGCTGTTTCTGTTACTCTCTTCGCAATTAATGCAGAGTTGAAAATTGCTTCTGCAATATGAGGTACTGTGGCGGTCTGCACAAATTCCGCTTTAGCTTTTACACCCAGGCGTTTGCCGACGACCTGGCATTAATTATTAGTGGAAGAACGGCCAGAGAACTTGAAGCTAACACCAATATTGCCCTGGCCGAAATTGCTGATCATCTTCAGGAACTGAAACTTTCACTCTCTGTTCACAAATGCCAGGCGTTGGTTTTCAGGAGCGTTTCCTCTCGAAAATTTTCCAAAAGAAATTCCACTACCCTAAATCGTAAGCCCACTTTTAAAATCAATAATCATTCTATTAAAATCAGTGACAGCCTTAAAATTCTTGGTATGGTTCTTGACAATAAGCTTACATGGACTGCCCACATCTCTTCACTATACAATAAAATTTTAAGTCTCACTTGAAATTTTAATAGAGTCATTAAGTCAGACTGGAGCATGAATAGAAATATTTTAAAAGTCTGGTATTTTACTGTTATTGAGAAGGCCCTCCTATACGGAGCTAGCGTTTGGGGTGGAGCCCTCATTAAACACCATATTTCTCGGCTCCACACCTTTCAAAGAGTATTTTTGCTACGCTTCACGAGGGCCTATAAGACTACATCCACTAATGTTCTTAATGTTCTCACTGGCATCCCGCCCCTTCACATCACTGCAAAGGCTGAGTTTTGTAAGTTCCAGATCTGGGTTCGGCACTCTCCGATATTCAATCATATTGTCAACAATATTCCTCTGGATTCTAATGTCAATATCAAAAATACCCCGTCAGAACAGAAAACTATTATTCTGCCATCTACTATACAGGATGCTGAATTTGAGGTGTACACGGACGGGTCCAGAATCGATAACGAGACTGAGCTCGCCGTGTGCATTTTTCAACAAGACAACAATATTTCTAATTTTCTTTTCAAATTAAACAGTTGCAACTCTGTATTCCAGGCTGAACTGGAGGCGATCCATTTTGCTTGCAATTGGGCCCTCCAGAACAACTCTAAAATTAACATTCATACAGACAGCCTATCTTCTATTCTTGCTATTCAGAGTGCCAACTCCAGATCAGGGTTCGTCTATACAGTTAAACAAGACATTTTTAAGGCTAAACATTTGGTCGGCCTTTCCTGGGTTAAAGCCCATGTCGGCATCCCAGGGAACGAATGGGCCGACCAGCAAGCCAAGTCAGCAATTATTTCGGGGGTTGAAAAATTCATCCCCGCCCCTCTCTCATTTTTAAGACGAACCCTCAAACAACAAATCTTAAGCGAATGGAACGATTATTTTATGAATTATAACTCAGCCTCGGGGGCGAGAGCCAGAGATTTTATTGATAAAGCAGATTTTAACTTTTTAATCACAAATAAATTTTTAATCTTCTTTTTATGTGGGCATGGTCCTTTTCCTTTTTATCTTAACCGCTTCAAGCTTTTAGCTTGTGCATCTGCGGAGAGGTGGGCGACGCGGACCATTATGTTTTTTCGTGTTCGCTCACCAAAGACTTTCATCTCTGCAGACCTGCAGATGCACATAACAAAGCCTGGTTCCGCAATCTTCTACACAACAGGCAGGCTGTCACCAAAATCAGTGAGGCTTTTAGGGTTAGTGCGGGGATTTGCGACTCACTGACCCGGGACAGGTCTTCTTAGTGTTTTTTTTCTGTGTTTGTTTTTTGCTGGTCTTTTTAATTTGTTCTTTTGACTTTGACCGTTGCGGAATGTTTCCGCTTTTACTCTACATTTGATTGCACGGTCTTTTTAGATGTCTCTCCTTCGAGTGAATTTTATGTCTGTTTATAATATTTGTTGTTATTTAATTACTTGACTTTCTGGCTGTGTCAGATTTGGTGCTTTTTATTAGACCTTAATTAACTCTTGCCGACCTTTTGCATTTCATATTTTTAAATTTTTATTGGTCTTTCATGACCTGTCTCATTCTATTCATAAATTTTTTGGTTGGTCACGGTGGGATTTTACCCTGGGTTGGGGGGTGCGTCCGGGAGGAGTGGGTGAAGTACGTCGGGAGTGTATTCTCCCGGTAGGGCCACCCAAGGCGTGAAGGCCACTCCGTTATTCCCGGACTTCACCTTATTCCATCCGTTGTCCTTTTCTTTTTATTTTGCATATTTTTCTCATTTCATTGGATTTTAGCTTTCACTTCATATAAATTTTTAATGTTTTAATTGTATTTTACTTGCTTGTATATACTATTTTAGAATTTTAATACCGCTCTCCCATAAATCCCTTTAATTTATCTTTCGGTTTTTGCCCATGTATCCTGGTCCTTTTCCGGTCTGGCAACTGTTTTCTACTGCTGGCGATTCTGGATTATCTTTACGGGACATTTATTTATATGGGGTGTGTCTCCCGGGCAGATCTGCACTTGGTCCCTGGTGTGGTTTTATCCTTTTATCTAATTTTTTATCTCTATGACCTTTTACTCCTGTTGCTCTTTTATATTTAAATTTTATTTTTACACATATATTTCTGTATAACATTGTGTCTTTTAAAATTTATTGTTGTTTGTGTGTGTTTTTGTGTCTTTTGTGTGTGTGGTGTGCTTTTACATATTCTGCTCTCGTACTACGTGAAAGAGTTGCTTTCTATGTATGTTTTTTATCAATATTGCCTTTCTCTGTCAATCCTTTATTTATATTTGTGTCCAGCACCTTCCTGTATTGGCTCCCAGGTTTTTATAGTTCTCTGATTGTGCCACTGTTGGCTCAAAGTACTGCAATTATTGGCAAAGTTTGTGGAGTTCATATTGTGTCCTGCACCCTTTATTAATACAAGTTCTGCCGCTGTTGGCACAGTATGTACCATTTTTTTTTAAAGTCTCAATAAACCTCTCCGGTGGCCTTTTTCTCTTTACACCCTTTTTTGGGTAAGTGGGGCCACCGTGAGAATTAAAAAAAAACCCACTGTCGTAAGCAATACATCTGTTGCACCAACAATAGTAAATCCATCTGATAAAAACGACACAGTAACAATAAAAAAAATCCGACTGGCTGGCACTTCTTACCATAAAAAAATCATGGGAGGAGATGTCTCGCTCCTCTTCCATATCTCAGACTCCTTCAAATCCAACTCCTATACTAATACCTCAACCAACATTAGCTTGTCCAATAGTTAAAAGTACAGATTTTGAGAAAAGTACTGCTCTACCTCCCACAAGAAATTTATTAAACATACCACTAGCATCTACTACTTCTCCAGCTACACCTAATACATATTCATCATTGAAAAACAGTTCCATTTCTGAAAAGACTAAGATTAAAAAATCCCGTGACCACAAAAAATCAACAAAAAAATCAAATCAGTTGGCGCAAGCCAAAGAATCAAAGGAAGAAAAACGTGCGCGCATACTTGCCGCGAAGAGAGACCAATCTTCTCTTGGAGA
>BGPR01026372.1:0-21578 GCA_013235015.1 Araneus ventricosus | reverse complement strand
GAAGGTAAATCTCAGATGAAGAGGCAGTTTGCCAATCAGAGCCACTTGACCCCGGGTGATTTTTCCTAGTTTGATATATTTGAAACGAAATTTCTTCACGAAATTTTTCACAAGTCATTATTAAGTCTATTTCGAACTAAACTGGTGTGATCTCTGGCGTCGATCTGAGTTGCTACACGTGAGTAGCTCAAATATAATAGAGTTCGTTGAGAGAGTCTTCAAATCCGGTACGCAGCATCTGAAAGAAACCAATTAATATTAGACATAGCAAGAGATTAAGGGGTGGGTTCCATTGTTCTAACTAAAAAAATAATTAATGATACAACAATTGAACAAACATTTTCTAAAGATTATTGCCCTCCAAGTCAAGGTCGTTTATAAAAAAAAATTCCTTTCAGTTTGGTGATTCACTAGTCAGTATCCTTCCTTATGTAACCCAGGTAAATCTAAGGCCAAAATCAAGATGGTTGCTACTTGTATATAATATATGGCAAATAGAGCAAACTACAATTTATGAGAATTAAAAGTTAAAAAAAATCGTAGATTACCTGGAAAAATGAAAATTTGCTTAAACTTCCAGTAGTTAATATCTATTGTAATAGCGCGTCATTGTATTTTCTTAATATCTTGCTTTTTTGTAACATTGGTTGTAGCGATATGAAGGTACCGACTAGTGGTTCAAACACATAGAGATTTTTGATGCAATCTTTTGAATTTTTTGAGTGACAGTATATAGCTAATCATGTAAATAAACCACCGGGAGTGTGCTCCCTACTTTAAATACAGCTCCTTTTTTGAGTTTAGCTTCCTATTACATTAATTTCATACAAATCAATAAACAATTTGGATAACAATCTAGGTAAAATCAAATCCATCCTATTAACTTGTGTTTTACGAACACTAATATTGGATTGTATGAAGTTAGATAACCTAGATAATACTTATAAATTAAATACATATATATTATTTTAGAAAATTGAAATTTCGAGATTACAATTCAGATATTCGAGTTTGAAAATAATAGCAGTTGTAAACCTCATAATTTTTTTTTTTCTTGGAGAATCAAAAGCAATTCGATTTATTTGTTTATTTGTTTTTTGATTATGTAGATTTTGCTTCACAGTAAATTCTTTATTTTGTATTATTCACAGAATCTTAGCACAGCACACGGCCGTTTCAGTTTTGCTATATGCCTTCAGGTTTTTATACTTTGTAAGAGTATACTTTATAAATCTCAGAATGGCAATGGCAAATTAGGCTATAGACTTTCAGGAGGAGCCCTGTGCTCGAGATGATTCAGGGGGGGACACTTTGGATCGTTATCACACCAATCCATTCGTTTCATTTTTTTTCGAGTAATGCCGAGAAAATTTTTCTTTTGATTGTAAAACAAGAAATGCAATGACTCACGATGCCTGAGCCAAAGTTTGTTTCATCAGATACTTCAGCAATTTTTGGATGAAAATTTGTTAATTCGATACATTACCTAAAATGTGATTTCTGTGACATGTGGGATGTATGTAGGACAAACCAGCAGTACTCTTAACACTAACTCACATCGTTCCGATATCAAACATTCACGTCAGGAACTTTTCTATCACCTGCAGTGACGGTTCTTCTTTCTGATTTGTCTTTATTTGTTTGTGCAGTTTTATTTAATCAGTAATTAACTTTATTTCATTAATACCTGCATAACGGATGCGTGAATTTTTGTACACTGTTAATATAGAAATTTATTGAAGCATTTTAGTTCATTTTAAGTCTAGCTATGCTTGGAGTAGACAATCAGCCTCAGTCTCTTTTAATATATAATGTCCAAAAGTATACGATCCTCTCCAGATGAGGTGAGGTCTGTAGTTTTGTTTATCTAATTCTAAGACTAGAGAATTATCTAATGTAATCTCACGGTTTCTAGTATTGATGAAACGCTGCTCTCAGGGGTTGTATTGCCTTTGGGGACGTGCAATCGCCCAGGAAGAGCAATGTTACGAAAATCTGTATAAAATTCAACGACTTAGGAAGGATGAATGATTTTGGCAAGCGCCAAATTTTACGTCTGGGCGTCACGAAATTTCTATATTTTTTTCTGAAAGTTCAGCCTCGAAAGTATAAAGGCCTCGCTGCAAACTCGATCAATCAGCCTTGTATGCATGTGATGTCACATCCTCCGACACATGACCTGCCGGAGCGCTATTAGTCAGTCTTAAACAGCTGACTCAGAACTGTAAGATGTCAGCTTATAGGCCAGCGTTTTGTTTATTCCTCCACAGCTGTTTTCTATACTCTCGAGGCCGTGACGGTGCAAGGTCCGTTGAGTTGCTGTTTTGGCTTTGATCAAGTGAGCGAAACTCGCGAATCGTCGTGTAACAGGCTGCTGAATTCTGCGGAAAACTAAGCCATTTGCGGCGGATTGTTTTGAATTTTGCCGCTTTGCTGTGAGCTGATTTGAGCTATTGTAGCAGGGTTGCCATATTGGCCTTTTAAGGCCAAATTAGCCTTAAATTGTGCCCCACAAAAGCCCTTGGCCTTAGAAATTTTTCATTTGGCCTTAAATTCAATTTGGCCTTTTTTTGGCTATTTTCGTTAATGACTTTTAGAACAATTTTTAATTACTTATTTTATTGTTTTTAATAAATTTTGATATTACACATTTCAAATTTTGTATAATGAGCTTATCAAACAGAAACAGCTCCTGAATAGAACAAGGATGTTTTTTTAAATTTCTTTCATAGAATTCTACTTTAATAATAGAACATTCAACATATGCCTATCAAATTGGGATTCTTTTCATGAGGGATAGCTGTTTCAGCCAATAATGGAAATGACGTTTTCAATCAATTTATCAAATTTGGCCTTATTTTAAGAAGGTTTGGCCTTATTTTGTTATTTTGATCTGACAACACTGTATTTAGTCTCTTTGAAAGGTGGATTTTTTGCTCTGTCAATAGCAAATGTTTTAAATACGGCTGTACATAAATTTCTGTTTGTATTTGTCTTGATTCAAGTCCATTCAATCCACGAACCGTCGAAGATCGTAATAAGTATTGTTTGTACTCTGGTCACTTCTTTTTTGATATAAGGCTGATGTATTTTTGCACACAAATTAACTCCTAGCACAGCAAACAGTATTTTTTATATCCTAGTTGCATACCAATGAGAATGGCAATTACACGCAAATTTACACTTATGTTTCCAATTATGATGCGAAGAAGAGTCGATTACAGACATGATTATATTCAAAAGAAAAAATGTGAACATTTATTGTAAATACTTTTTAACTGCATATGTGAACAGACGTTGGCGGCCGTCGAGGTGTTGACAGTAGAGGAAGAGACAGGGAAGTTCCTGGCCCACTTGGGCCGAATGGAAGCGAGTGGTGGACAGAGTTTTAGCCAGTATGGATGTTTTACCACATGGAAATTAATAATGGTGTTTTGATATTAAACTCACAGCTCGAAATGTAACTGAAGCGGGTGGGCATTTTACCTGCTACTAGGTACCTTCAAATTTGACGTGTTTAAATTGATATATATGCGAGAGAAATGTTTAACATTGATTGAAAACAAATAAAATAAACTTATGTTTTATGACAGGAAATATTTTTTTATTTACATATTATTTAAATATTTCTTTATTCAAATAACCTCTTGGTAAACAACATTCCGTGTGAAGTATTTTTCGTTGTTTAATAATTTTCCTTGTACTTCAGATGTCTTTGTGTAAATTTTAACGTGATTGGGAATCCTAGACCTTGAAAGTGCAACATAGAGCTCTCCATGTGAAAAGACAGGCTCATCGAGGTAAATTCCAACATGATCGAAAGTTTGCCCCTGCAATTTGTTGATAGTCATCGTGTAAGCTGGAATTAACGGGAAATGGCGGCGCTTGAGAACGAATGGTAGATTCACGTCACTAGTGGCTAATTTAATTCTTGGCAAGAAAACAAAAACTCCACTATTGCATTCAGATACAATTTGGTATCCAAACTATATCACGCGCATGATATACCACTGACGAAATTTACTACTTTCTATTAAGAAACGGAAATTAATTTGAAATATAGGATTAATATAATTTAAAATTTCTCGGGAACTATTGATCATAGCGAGATAAATTTTATATCAATCGATAGAAAATTTTATTTCACTATTTTAAAGCTATTAAATTTTAAATTAGAACGACAATTACTCTTTTAAATTTAAAATTACTGAAATTTAGGTTCTCTAACAATGAAATAATACTGTTTAACGTCTCGCAGTGCTATGGCGCGAGTTTTATTGTTGGTAACGTCAGAGCGTTACCGGAGGATCTGGGCTATTATATTAGTAATGTGGAAATCCCTTCGGATGAACGACCCAAATGTATATTAGAGGAAATGAGGTAGTTTTTGCTTCTTGAAATGAACTGTTAATTCTCAAAAACCATCTAAAACAGTTACAAATGCATATCCTAAAATTCTAGCTTTTGAAAGATTACATCTGCATTCCGTCCAAATTTTAAAATATTTCACAAATTATTTATTTGGTATCAAATTATCATTCATCAAATATGCACATAATGCAGTTGTTAAACTTGCTGTTTCATATCGTGAATTGTTGATCAACAGTTAACTCAAAAATTACAGGAAAATACTGTGTATATTCAATTCTACGATAATCCTTTGCAACCTCATCGCAGCAAGTAACAGGGGACAAAAAATATAATCGCCTCTCTGAGAAGTATCAATACATCAGACCATCACTCCCCGGTTTGGAGACCAGCATCCTCGTCTTTCGAAGAAAATGCTTGCAATTTCCAAGTCCTCCGACCAGCCTACACTCGCACCCTCAGAATAGGAATTCTGACTATAACGATCGTCACGTCCCTTTTAGGAAACGTGGCTGTCATTTTCAGCATCTGTCTGCCTGGCTGTCGGAAGCTACGACGCATCCAAATTTGTTTCTCAATCTTGCCGTCGCTGACCTGTTCGTCTGTCTCTTCACTATAACCTCCCAACTCATCTGGGAATGCATGGGAAGGGAATAGGGGGCAGGCAGCATCTTCTTCCCCATCTTCAAGGTGCTACAGACCTTCACCATGGTGTATTCTATCTATTTGATAGTGTCGGTAGCTCTGGATCGGTTCATAGCCGTGGTATTCCCTTTGAGGAGTCCCAACACCAAGAACTATCTCCTTGGAGCTTAGCTGATGTCGTTTCTGCCATCGCTTCCCAGTGCTTATATATTTCATCTATACAATGATCCATCTGGGAGGACATTCTGTGTGTCTAATTTCGATACCGACCACCTGTCCATCAATCACAGACGAGTATACATGACTTTGATACTCATATCTGTATTCATGATACCAATCAGTATCGTCATAGTTGTTTATAGCAGTATCTTCCACATGGTGTGGACGCGACAAAAACCATTCTCATCAATGGAATCTAGTGCCCAGTTGCACGTCCAATAAAGAAAATGGTGTTCATTCCGACAACACAAAAGCAATGGTGAAAACCTTTTGGATGACAGCCATAGTGATGATATCCTTCTTAGTTTGTGCACTACCCTATTTTGTTCTTGATTTTTACATCGCGTTTGGAGATTCCATAAATCTTAATGAAGATGTTGTAGCTTTACTGGGAATCATGTCAGCTGCCAAGAGTTCCATCAATCCTTTTGTATACCTCATCTCTAATTCCCTATAGTGCTCCAAGAACAAGAACACAAACGTCAAATATTCTTGTTTTCTGCCAAAACATACGAAGAAGGATTCTGGGAAGGCTGTTATGAGCACTAGTATTTAATAATTCATCATGATCAGCAATTGACAAGTGAAATGAATTAGTGAAAAAATAGGCTTAGATTTAGTTTTGTTTTCAAAAAGCTTTTAATTGAAAATGTTACGGAAAGTACAAAATGTTTGTTAAAGTTTCATATTATAATTTAATATATAGTTTTAATGAATTAAATAAGATTATTGAGATTTATCTTCGTAAAAAATTTCATATTTCAAACACGTAACCAGGAATTCAATCTTAAAAAAATGAACATGGAAATAAAACAATGGGGAAGTTCAGCATTTTTTAAAAACTCATGAAAGTAATCCGTATTTTAAAAAAATCACTCTAATTTCAAATATGTAATTGAAATTTTGCATAAAAATTTATTGAGGGCGAGAGATGCACTGAAATAGCAAGAATGATGATGCAATCCGAAAGCCACTCCCATTGGCCGAGAAGATTTTTGACGTCATTCACGGATATTTCAAAGTTTGTTTGGATACACCTTGGTTGAGAAGGTTCAAAGTCCCAGAGTTACTCACACCTATTCTCCTCCTCCCCCACACGGGGGATTTTCGCTTTTACTTTCAACATGACTTAGCCTCTTCGGTCCCAATCTAGGCAGTGGTTTTGTTTTCCAGTTACATTCGCAGCTAGGTGTCAAAAGACCATCCGGTCATTCCAATTTGATTTCAAACTATTCGGAATTCCATCAGTGCAATCCATTTGCGCCAATTTTTATCGGTTTCTCTCATTGACGAAAGGTTTTCCTTTCCCGTGTTCCAAAAATCGTGGAATTGAACAGCGGTGAATGTTCGGCTAAACGTTCAATTCATGCATGGATTCAGAAGACACAGGAAGAGGAAATGCTAAAAAACACTTGGCGGGTATCGACTTACATTTTTCATGCTACAAGGAACTCACGTAGAGCTAGTACAAATAGAATTGTTCTCTGGTTTTCCTATTTCGTTCCAGCCTTTTGCCATGGTTTTGGTAGACCGTAGTTTAATCTTCGTTGAATCATCGTGGCTGAATGCCTATTAGGCGAAGTAATTCAGAATCACAGTCTCTAGACTAGATATTTAATTTAGAAAATGTTTTACATGTATTTGCAGGAATTTTGGAAAAGATAGTGGCCCATGACAGCCTGGATGGACAAAAACATTATTCTAGTGCAGCGGTTCCCAAACCATGGGCCGCGGCCCACCAGGGGGCCGGGGGTAGCGTATTAGTGGGCCGCGAAACGCTAGTCAAGAGTCGAAGTCAGGGGAGCTTCAAGAGTCTTCACTCATTTTTTGCTTTATAAAACAATGTATTTTTATTCCTTTTACAGTAAGCTTTACTAATTACTGACATATACATGAATATAAGTTACATATTAGTTTATATGTTTATTTTTTATATATTTTTTTACTTGTATATTTAATTAGTGGGCCTCAACATCTTTTTTTACACAACAAGTGGTCCGCGCAACGTAAAAGGTTGGGAACCGCTGTTCTAGTGTCATGTTGACAAAAGAAAGAGGCGCGTCGTTGCGTCCTTCTCGTCTGTCCGGCCACCGCGTCCAATCTTGACCTCACTCCACTGTGTTACATGCTGCCGGACATCGCTCTTTTTGTGAACTGCCTTAGAGTGAATCCTTACAGAGCTAAACTGAATGCAATGTAAAAAAAAATATTTTTCAGATTTCTTCATTCTTTTGCCGCACCATTGTCATTTCACCTTTTTTATATTTTTGTTATTAATGTTTAGAATCATAAAGATCTTTTGCGAACATCTTGTATTTCCTTGTGCACTTAATATTATCTTGGTGAGTTTTTCTTACAGATTCCACAAAAAATTTAATAAAATAAATAAAGGAAACATTCGTAGTGGCATTGCAAAAGAATATGGGCATATAAAATAATTTTCATTCCTGAGCTTCCAACAATAGAAGAAAAAGAGGCGATTAAATATTTGTAGAAATAATGGAAACTATATAAATTTCATTTCAGCAGTGAAAAGATTGTTGAAATTATGCATAAGAATATATTTTTTGTCTAATTTAGTAAAAAAAATGTTGTAAGTAATGTAATAAGTTGTAAATAAATTTTGTAAATAAATGTTGTAAGTAATTTAATAAGTAATAAGTGATTAGTAAGTAATAAGTAAGTAAGTAATGTGTTGTAAGAAAATGTGATTACCATTTTCATTTTCCTACAATTTTTTTTTATAATTTTTCTAAAATTAATTTTATTCACAAATATACGGACATTGAATACATGACGAACAAAATTACAGACGAACAAAATTACAGACGAACTTTTGTCAGAACACAATAAAAGAATTCTAGTAGAACACTAAAAAACGTTTAAAAGTATACTATTCACAATTTATATCCAGAACAATTATTCATTTCGTTCTTATTCCATTCCATTTTAGCGGAAATTGTTTTCTTTTTTCCGAAGAGTGAAAATAGATTATTGCTTCCTGTCGCCCGCAAAGTATTGATATGCCGGATATTTTGCTAGTATTGTAATGTTTTTAACGTAATATATCAAATCTTTTTATCTCTTGCCTTTAACAGCTCGAGATCGGTCAATACGATTTTATTTTACTTGATAAGTTTTGCTAATTTTTATGGCAACGTGACAGATTTTCGTGCTCTGGATTATAAAACTTTTTATCAAGGCGACAAGTTTGAATTTGTGTTCCACAAGCAGATTTTTTCTTTCAGTTCTAATACAGGTATTTTGTTTCCTTGTTCATTATAATCAGATGTTACTTATTCTCTTTCGCAACTTATATATTATACTTATTCGTTTAAATTCCAGTCATTTTTTCATATAGAATAAAAATGTAAATTTTAATAAAATTTTGGAATTTTCTCAAGTTGAAGTAACTACCGTTACGATTTAATATTAGATGTTATAGATAATAAGATAATTTTGTTTGTTTGTTCATTTCCAATTGCAACTATTTATTTCTTTTAAATAATTTGATGTTTAAAAATTTAATTAAATTGCAAGTTAATATAATAATAAGTGAAATAATAAGAATAAGTGAAAATTGCCCGAAGTTGTTACAGAGATAATGTTTTTGCATTATGAATAATTGTTGGTTTTATTTCATTGAAACTTAAAGAGCTTTAACCATAGCAATTAAGATTTTATTATAGAAGTAAAAAAAAAGATGAGATAAATATTTCAGAAATAAATGTGTACTAGTCAGCGGTTTGGTTAGACTTGAGAATAACAAACTGTCCTGTCGCCAAATTAGTGACACTTTCGACAACTGCTAAAATGGCCGCCAATTGTTATATCTTAACCGTGTCAAATCTAATACCAAATTTGGCGATGTACCGCTTGAAATATTTCAAATTTGGCGACAGTACCTTATTCTTGAAACTAAGCAGCGAATTTTAGAAATGACAAATTTTACAAATAACTATTGATTTTTTCTATAATGTAATTTAATGTTCTATAATGTATCTTCTGTTCTTTTTCTTGAACCCGATGTCAGTCGGAATACGTGGCAACTATGCCAAATTTTCATGAGGGAGAATACCAAAATGAAAGAATCTTCCATCATAAATCATGCTTTTTTTTCGTTCAACAGGAGTGATTGTGTTCCGGTATTTTCTTTACCCTTAATACCAGAATTCCGGTATTTTCTGATAAATGTATTTTTTAAAACTTAAGAGTGCCAAAGACTCGAACTACTACGGATTCTCCGTAGTTTCTACGCAATGTCGGCTGCTACTACGAACTACACAAATTATAATCCATACTACGGAGTTTAGGATGAAATGTTTTATTTAAAATATAATTAGAAATCGTAATTTTCACTTTCTTAAAAAACCATTTCATCATTTTTTATAAGAAATATGAAAAACCAGGAAAAAAATTTAGGTTTAGTGGACATTTTTTTTCTTATATTCTTGTTATTTAATTTGGATTATTCTGAGTCAAGCTAAATGATTTTTTTAGAAAATGCCATACCATAGCTAAGAATAACTACCTCACTTGGTCCCATAAGAATTTATATATATATATATATATATTCATTAATGCTATTCATGCAAAATGTTTTTATATTTTTAATATTGTTTTGTTATCAATTTTGCTGGTTTCTTTTCATGTGTGTTATAGAATGTTATTGAAAATTCATGAACTAAGACAAAATAAATTAAATAAATTTTTTATGTGAAAAAGCATATTAAAAATTGCATGCAAAATTGAATCTGCGCGGTAATGAATGAATACATATGCGTTCCCTACACATAATTTTCCTGCTAAAATTTCAGGTATTTTTTTATGAAGCCACAATCACTCCTGCAACATCAATTTAAGATTCGGGGGGAGGGGGAAGCGACGAATTTGTATCGGTATCATAACTTCAATTCTATTAATTACTACAGTACTCGCACGGCGTTGCCCGTGGCATGACTTCAACAAAATAAAAAAAGCCCAAAGTTTTGTTCCAATTCTGGGTTGTCTTTTTCATAGTAATAGTTTATAATCTGATTATCTTTCTGTATTTCATTGTATGATTTTTAATTAGGTAACATTATTTTATATTTAATTTTAATTATTGGTTTAATAGGTGTATATACTGAAAATCTTATTTGAGTTTTAATTGTTTGTAAAATATTTAACTATATATATATATATATTATTGGTTTCGCCCTCGATTTTTAATTTAAGTACACGCGGGAACGTTCTTTTAACTAAAGATAGCAGCATATATGCACGATTATCAAACTTATAAAACTTATCAAATACTTATATTATACTTATAAAATAAATCAAATGATTCTTGGATCAGTAAAATGAAGCAGTGGCGAATCCAGGGGGGGGGGGGCTAGGGGGCGGCAGCCCCTCCCAGTGCTAAACCAGAATTCTTGATCTCTTTAAGAACAAACAATTGTAGTGATTTTAATTTCCCTTTCTTTAAAAAAATAATAAAAGCGTAGCAACATTGCTTTCTGGCTTGACAGGCTCGAAAAGTTTCCTACTTTTCTAGCCATTTCGCTTCTATTTGTAGCGTTGACAGGGTCGAAAACATTTTTTGGCTACTTATTTCATTGTATTTTTATTAAATAATCGAAAGTATTGTAGTGTTCTTTATGATTCTTAATGTCGGGTGAGGAAAGTCTCTAAAGTTAAAGTGTTTTGGTTTACATAAGCCATGAGGTTTGACATTCGTCATGATGATACAAAATTTTTATTACCTCAGCCCCTCCCAGACCCAAATCCTGGATTCGCCACTGAAATGAAGTAATTAAGATTAGCTGACGCAATAAAATGATCGAGAATATGACGTGACTTTCGCTTGATACTGCCAGCCGATCGGATAGTTGAAATGCATTCTGGGAACTCAGAGTAACCTTGGGTCGTCGATTCGGATATGCGATAGAAAATGTTTTGAACTGATTAATAAAATAATAATAAAAAATCGGAGAAAAAAGATATTTTAACCATTCTTGTTTTAAAACAGGGATAAATATTCCGGTTTATACCTTAAAAAAAATTGAAAATGATAGCGTTATTAGAACGTCGGACGCAAGAAAATAAGAATTGAAAGTTAAAAATATAAATGAAAAGTAATTATTATTTAAAAATTTCTTAAAATTCAGCAAATTATGTTAAAAATTCAAAACAAACTTTATTAGAATAAAAGTTGTTTGTTCTATCCGATGATGCATTGATTGTTTTTCAACGATCATTAGAAAAGATACTACAGCCGTAAACGTGCCAGAAATGACCCAAAACCACACAAAACATTAAATAAAACAATTTCTAGATAGATTAAATTTTAAAATGTTGGCTTCGGAGGCGCATGGGTCACCATTACGACTACCGGTATTCCTTAGGCAATTTCTGGCTGTAGTGCTTTATAGATTCGTCTGGACTCGCACTACCAAACAGTACATACCTTTTATAAGTACAGATTTGGAGCATAAAATAGACAAATTGATTAAAGTGTGACGAACATCAAGGGAATCATAAAATTATTTTTTAAAGAGAAGCGTTTCGAGTTAGAGAACAAGGTTTAGATTTAAGAATCGTAATGTAGTATTTCAACATAATACAAAAAACCCTTGCTAAAACTAAGATTGAAAATATAAAACATATCTCGGATAGGAAATTTGCAAAAAAATTTATTATAATGACTTTTTATTAAAATAGTTTAAAACATAAAAAAGGCACTTTTGAACGGTTTGCCTAAAAGTTGTCTGAGATGAAACACAAATAGTTGCTAGAGTGACTATTGATAATAGAGGGATGATTATCTAGCTGGATAAATCAGAAAACAGTTATCACACAGTAGTACTCCTAGATTGTAAATGGAAAAATGGCTCGAAAGAGAAAGCACTAAGCACATTAAATGTTGGTTCAAAAGGATAAAAGTTGGTTCTACGTGTTTTATCTAATTTGTGAGGAAACGAAGGGAGAAGGATGATACAATGCATAAATATTCATCTTGGATTACATTCATTGGTACAGATGGATGTGATTGAGAATCAAAAAAATTTTTTGCTTTTTGAGCTTGACACATGGGTCGGTTCCATATCTGGGCACTGGACTTCATATAGGGTACTTTAACTTCTTCTACTAAAAGCTATTTCATAAAAAAATTGAATTTTTGAAACTAAAAAAACTACAAAAAATTCTAATACTATTTTTTGATTAAAAACTACTTATTCGTCAATTACATGAAAAAAACGTTCATATGGGGTAATCTGTCCTATAAATTTGTAGCATTTGAGGCTAGAGAACCAAGGTTGAGTGTAGAAATAGAAAGATTTAAAAATTTATTATCTTTTTTGGAAACGTGAATCTAACTATTTGTTCGTCCAGTTATTAATTAAACTGCAATTATTAAAATATTTTCTTGTATTCTTAGACAGGAGTTCACTCCTGTGGTAGTGTACTAAGGATACATACTGGGGAACCGAACATAAAGTCAATGGCAGCAAGAAAAACTGAAGTTCAAAATTTTTGAATATTTTACCCAGATTAAGTGAAAGTGAAGAGTTGTGGAAGTCCCAAACCTACACTTAAAATAGAATAGAAAAATGAATGGATATTAACAATATTGATTCTCATGGCCGGCGTTCTCACCGGAGCAATCTTGAATCTGGGATATTCCAGAGTAAGATCAGTGGAGGCCTTGGATCCATATTTTCTGCTGGCTCCGTTTTTTTTCAACAAATATTGTCAGTACTTTTCCCTCAACAATGTAAAATCACTTTCAACAATCTAGTAACACATTACTAATTTTCTTATTACGGGTTATTTTTTTTTTTTTGTCTTATAAATAAACGTTACGTTTCCCCAAAAACAAAAAATCCTTTGAATCTATATTGTTAATTCAAATTTTTAAAATCCAATAGCACCCGTACATATACCAACCCATTTCTTGGAATCTACATTTTTTCATATTCCACGCCTCTGTTTTTCCCTACAAATATTGTCTACTTCCCAACAAACGTAAATCTGTTTGAGATCCTCTCTTGTTGGATTAAAACTTCAAGTTCTAGCCTTTTACTTACCTTAAAGCAGTTTGGTTTGAATGAAAAGTTTACACAAACAGCTTACTTGACACACCATTAGACAAAAAAAAAAGAAAAGAAATGCAGGAAAAACGTTTTTTTCAGTTGAAATTAAATCAAACACAAGAATAACACAAAGCTCATCTCAAAAAAAAACTTCGTTAAATAAATAAAAAAGCATTACGGATGCGAAAAAATAATATAGGGAAAAAAGTCAAAATTGAATGAATTTACCATTCTGCCAATAGATGGCAGCACGTCAATTCTTATTTGTTTTTATTAATATCTTTTAACTAATTGTAATTTCTGAATTTAATTGGCCTAAATGGATTCTTGGATTATTCCCCACCTTTTGATACTTTCCGCGTGCTTCTCCAGTTCGCGCTTAAGTGAGAAGTGCCGGACATACATACCGTTTGTTTCACCTTAATTTTAATAGGATAGAACTATATTGTTTACCGTGCCGACCGAGGTTACTTTCACAAAGGGGAATGAAGCCAGCCTACAGAGTAATGTGAACTGTTTTTACTATATTGTTTACCATGCCGACCGAGTTTAACTTTCATAAAGAACATGAGTGTAATACAGAGTTATAATTCGTTTACTCTCAAAACATTTCAGAATTACGCACTGAATTAAAACAAACTAGTAGATTTCATGGCAATGAAAAAAATCTTGTCTCGAACGGCTTTCCCCTTTAGTTCAGTTAGCCAGAGTTCTGTATTTAAAAGTTGTCTAAATAAGGAAAATAAATGGGCGACTTCTAAATAAGACTCACTCTATAGAATTTTTTTTTAAAATAGATTGTAGAGGAGAGACTCATGTTTATATAATAAGATACCGCTGTTGAAGAGTAATTCAATTTCAAGACCATTTTTAATAGATGGCTGATTTCGCGACTGCAGTACATAAGACGCAAGACAGAGAACAACAACACAAGACAAGTACACAGAAAGAGAAGAAGAAGTGCAGGAAAGCGGAAAGCTCTAGGTAGCGCCACTATAATAGGAGGGTGAGGCAGTGAATTGTAACCCTACAAGATGTTGTACCATAATTTTGTGTGTGTTCAAATCCATCATTACTTTTCAGAGTATTCCATTTTATTTCAGGTTCTTGATAATTTTAAAAGATAAATCCCCGTGGCCGCATTTCTTCATAAAGCATTTTTTGCAAATTTGGTCGTTCTTAGTTCTACAGTCTATTTCACTTTTCACGAGCGGCGCGCAAATACATCGTTTACTAGAGAGATACGATGCTTTACTAAGAAAAATGACTTAAACGGTTAATTTAATGTAATAAAGTACTTACATTTAAAAAGAAACAACTTTTATGGTCAATCTGTCAAAATATAATAAAAGGATTGTTATTTTTTTAATATTTTCTTTCTTTTATGCAGGTTTGTGTTCGTGGTGTCCGACGTGACTGGTATAAAATAAATTCTAGGTTATCATGATGTTGTCCTTGTATGAAATGCTTATTTACGATTAGTCATTTTATTATAGGAATTTTATATGCTGAAAAATTGATTTTAAAGGCAAGTCTGATACTTTAAAAAATCCCTCAAAGTCATTAGCTACAAAGTGATCCAAAGATAAGTACCAATGATTGTAAAATCGGACAGACACATTCTCTTTTTATTTTGTGAGGTATCATTACTATCTCTTTCTCATAATATGCGATCAGAAAATTGCCTTTTGATTTAGCTAGATTCCGAGTGACGTTCTACCCAAAAATGTCTTTTCCATATTTTACCTATCTTTCAAATATAATAAAGTTAATTTTTTATTCTTTACGGAGTTTTGATTGTTTGCAGTAAATAATTTTTTGTGCCGGTGTTTTTTTAATGCTATCCTTTTTTTTAAAATACTTATTAGGGATTACAAATTTCTTCTTTAAGGTCTGAGAGAAAAGAAAATGCTTTGTGACTTTAAATGGGCCCAAATTCTGAATTTTTTCAAGATGTTCCGAAGAAGTAATACCATTGCCAAATCAGGTTTTTAAAACCCTCAAGTTATTTATGTTTATAATGCTTAAAATGTGCTGAAATGTGTATTAAATTTTTATTCTTTATGAATCGGACAATTTATAAAATTTTTATGTTATGTTCCAGATGTTTTGGAAGAGGGGCTCCTGGAAATTTTTGTGTGGTCATTCAACGCCATTAACTTTATGGAGGTTCTTTCCATTCCACTGACATGCTTTCATTTATCCGATTCACCTTAGCTCTGCGTGGGAAGTCATCTTCTCATGAGATAGTACAAGGTGTCGGGGTTTCCTTATCTCTAACTTTTTTATTAAAAATATGAAGCATCATACTATCAAATAACCGCGAATGCCTTCGACGACCAGCTTGTGCCTTGAATAATTTCATGATCTTGAAAATTTTTATTCATGTTCTATTGCATGCACAGGAAGCAGGAACATGGTAACACTTGTTAGTCTCGTAAGTAAGACCAGGCAGCTCAGAATTTATGAAAGAGCTGCTGCTGGAGAAGCTAAAGTCCTGGCTTAGCTAAATACAGTGGAATTTCTATGGTGGAGCATTTTTTAAATGACGCTTATTCGTATGATTTAAAAAATAGACATTGGTCAGACGGCCACACATTTTTAGGGGAGCATATTTACATGTCACATCTTATGATAAAGCAACATTTCAGTCTCTCGGGGAGAATGCTTAGGAACCGTGGGTCTCTTCCCCAATGAAATGAGACAGTGCTTATACTCTCTTAATCATCATATCTGACTGCAGGGTCGGACCAGATTTAACGTCACACGTTCCGATTAAGCTCTTCCAAAAATATGGATGTCAGAAGTGAAGTGTTTAAAGAAAGAGCTTCAAATCTTTAGAATAAAAAATTTGCAGGGATGTAAATTTGGAAAGATGCAAACTTCATAACTTGTGCGCCGGGAGCCTCCCACCCTTGAGTTTTCCACCAACAACATGTGGCAGGATCTTAACCATGTTCTTTTTAGTGACTTTCTTTCAATTTCAATTCATTGTTTACACTAAAGGACCCCTAATGATCAGCCTCAACTGACCATGTCATGTAACATCAGTACAGTTGTCAACATATCTTCACCTTGTATTCCTCTTGCAAAATATTGTTTTTAGTTTCAACATTAAAATGTACCATTTTATGTCAACGGCGGCATGATTTATGAATGCCATTATGGCATTCAACTTATGGATATATTTTCTTCATACCCTATGTCTCTCAGAGAGCTTGATTTACAGATTCCACATAACTTTTGATGATAAAATATGAAAAGCAAATTGTATTAGGACATTGCCTTAGCTCAACAATGAAAGGAAAGCCCGCACCATTAAATATTTGTTTTAAGCAATGAAATCGATTCTGAATTGATAGCAACGTGAAGAATATATTGTTGTAAATTAATACTTAAAAAATATTTTAAAACGTTATTAAAATTAAGAGAAAAAAATTGATCGGCAACCAAATTGATATAATTGGAAGGTAATTATTTGCATTATCAGATGGTGTAAAAATAATTCTTGTGCTGCCAATATTTTCGAGAGTTATTGTGAAGAACTTGTCAAAAAAGTTGTAATTTTTTAATTAATAAAATTTCAAAAGGGCTCTGGGTGCATTTCCCAACCTTCAAAAGCATATTTGTTTGCTTAAGATTTCATAGTTGAGGAGGGTCCAGCAGTTGCCTGCAGGCAACCACAATTACACACACCACGCACATTCTATCTTTTTGGTGGTATTTGAGATAATATAAAACCAGAAGGCTCACATGTGTCTGATCGGGTCACAAAAAAAACTCCTCCCTATTGATTGAACGGTAGCGACATTAAAATTTACTTTTACAACAATCAAAGCACACATTTCGGGTCAACTGTGCTATTTTTCAACTTTCAAAATTAATTAGTTCTTCAAGATATTTCATTTAATGAAAATAAATCCGTTTTATTATTGTTAAGGGTTTCCTTCAATACCAAAGTATATTTCTGAATATTTATAAGCATGAAAATAATTTTCACCATCTTAAAGAGCAAAAAAATTATCTTTTTTAATGATGGTTTTTTCATTACGGTACATTTTCTGACTGTAATCAACATTTCAAAATTTAATTTTAACGCAATGGAATGGATTCAAATGTGTCCGTAAGCACTGACTCCACTCCCCTTGTCGGCAAAATAAACGAAATCTTGAAGCCCTCTTGCAATTACGTATAGCTGCACCCCCCCCCCGTTCATTTTCTACAAAACGTATATAATCTAATTGTAAAATTTTAGGACTTAATTCAAATAAAAAACTCTATTGGAAACTAAAATGAAAAAATGCAGTTTAATTTCTATACAATTTCAAAGTTGGCTTTAAGAAATCAAAGGTTCAATTTCTTTTGCCAATTTAATTTTTTTAATTAAATTATTTTTTTACGGACATAAGGTTTTCAAGGCTCGTGTGATTTTAATGCCTTACGTAGCATCTCATACTCCCTCACCCCTTGTCCAGCAAAATAAGCAAATCATAAACCCCTCCCCCTGTAAGATTGCTTACACGTAATATTTGAACTGACCCCAATTTTTAAATATACTTTATATTCTTATAAAATTAAAATTTAGATATTAGTAATTGTTTATATGAAATCATTCATTCATTTTGCCACTAATAAAATAAATATATAAGAAATATAGGGTTTTCTTTGGACATTTTTTTATTTTCAAAGACAGACTTGTCTTTTTTCGTTTCAGGTTTTATCTCATTGGCATATACTTCTTTAATATATGTTTGCACAAATGGTCATTTAGTGTTAATTCTCTAATTCGATTAATTACTTCTTTTCCAAAAGCACGTGTTTGTTTTATTTTCCAAATTTAAAGATTAATTACTTTTCTTTCCATGAGGAGTTTTGTTTAATTTTCAAATTTAAAAGGTCAATTATCTTTCCATGAGATGTTTGTTTATTTTCAAATTTAAAAGTAAGCTTTAACTTTTAAAATGATACTCATGAGTCTATTAAGTCTTTCAAGGACACTTGGTCGGTTTCTATCAATGAAGAAGACCTTTGAAGAAAAAGAGATTTGTTTTACCGGTCTATCTCACAAAATCTTCCCCTAAACGATTAATTTTATCGAGATGAGGGTATATGTGGCACATTCTGGGGTCGTTGCTAAATCAAAACTTTACACTTTTTCAATTTTCCACTTTTTTAAACTATTTAAATAAATAACAAAGAAGTTAAGCCGATTTTTCGGTTTTTTTTTTTTTCTCAGTTTCGCCAATAACTGAAATATGGAATGTACTAAGATGATCTATATACCTATTAAAGAGCAGAAAAGTTTCTTTTTACTGATCTGAATTAAATGTTATAGTTCTTTTCCCAAACTTAATAAAAGATTTCGAAACTCATTTCAAAACGCATTTTGCAACAATATGCTTTATATTGTAATTAATTCAAACTAATTGTGTTTTTTTCAAATCCTTCATTCCTATTTTTTGCCCCTTTTATGATAAAAAAACTTATATTATTGCTGTCGTTGAATATATTTACAGAGGCAGAATTTTGCTTCCGTTTATATTTCGTCGCGTGATCTTCCAGTTTGTTTTGCACAGTAATCAATGTAACAAAATAAGAGATTGGGAGAAGAAAAGATTTTTTGAAGCCTTATATACTTGATCCTGTTGACAATTCGATAAGCGAAAATTCATTTCCATAAATGAATTTTATTTCATCCTATCACTTCTAAAGGCAATGTTTGTGTGTGCGGTGTCCAGACCAGACATCTATCTTGCCATATGCCGAGAATTGTGGCACACAGAACAGACACGTAATGGTGACTCAGAAACGCATTACAGACCGAAGATTTAAAGTCTAGAAAATTTTTTACTATTTAATCTTTTACGTGTTGTTTTGGGTCCATTTTCAGCACGTTACGGCTGCTTAATATCTTTTCATGATAGATGAAAACAATCCGATGCCACCATCAGATCATTTTAATTTTCTAACTCTAATGAAAATTTGTTTTGAGCTTCAACTTAATTTACTAAATTTTTGAAATTTTTTAAAACAGTCAGTTTTATGAAAATTTTGTTTTCGTATTCATTCCTGCATCAATCGTTCTAATAACGTTATCTCTCATTTTGGTGTGGTCAGATATTCCCTCTGATTTAAAACAAGAACGGTTAAAATATCGTTATGGTTGAATATTGAATAATTTTTTCTGAAGCGTTAAAACATATATTTTCACAATTTTTTAACTCCTCGATTCTTTTATAAGGTCATGATGTTCCATTTCAGCATGCATTTCGTCGAAGCCACAGAGAAGAGCACACGTGACGTTATAATCCCTTCGGTCAACGCGTGTACAAAAAAAAAAGGGTTTGACTAACTCCAATTAGTGTTTTCATAATGGCTTCAAGTTTTAAACCTAGGAAGTGGTTTAAACCACTTTTTTTTCCTTCTTCTCCTGATTCATTTTGGATGTATTTAAACACCACAGAAATATGTTTGTTCAGTTTTCATTCTTTTAACTAACGTTTTCCCTGGTTTATAGGAATCAATCTTTTTTAAATCCTTATTATTTTATAATTAATCGGTTTATTTTGTACTGTAACTACAATTTGAAATCATTTTCGTTGAAATGGCTTTAATTCAAAGTATCTATATTCATAATGTAGCTTCTTTAGAAACAGGATCCAAAAGATTTTAGGCGTCAGCCCTGACAAAACTCTCTTCCATTTTACAGCCTTGAGCGAACCATCTGGTTGTTTTTTTTACTCATTTGCATTTTGAATTCAATAGCATTGCTTTTGCTTAACTTTATAATTTCGTGATGTCGCTTTAAAAAAACTTATGTATCTTCAGTTATTGTCGTATCCATGAAAAAAATAAGCGGTCAAAATCAATAATCTATATTTTTATTGATTTTGGTACCAGAATCATGCTTATTATGTCGTGTGGGTTTAAAATTTTTTTTTGTTGAAATTTATGATACCACGAAGACAACGACTTAGTTCAGCGTAATTTACTAAATTTTGAGAAAATTTTGAAAAAATAGTCTCACTTTTATGGTATTGCAGTTCAGATTTCTTAAAATTCTCACGTCGACGTTTAATAACACTTATCAATTTAAATTTTTTTTTCAGCTTATGACTGGAAAGCTTACGTTCTGTCGGATTTAAACAGAACTGTAAAATATCTTTTACGTTTTTTGTATTCAATTTTTTCCCTGAGTCCAGGTTCAAGAGATTTTTCTATGGCAGAGCATTCGCCCGCGAATCTCCGAAATTTTCCCAACATGTATTGATGCAATTTCGTTGGCTGGTGTGCAGGCGCAGGGATCGCCGCAACCCTTCAACTGAATGACTTCGGTGATTATTATTTTCGGCGGTGTTTTAACGTCGTTTATTTGTCTGGCATATTTATTGCTGTGTAATAAATCATTTTCACGTTCTGTTGCAATAATGTTTCAAAATAACGTGCTCAATTGCTGTTTTCCTACGGACAAAATAATCCATTATCACTTTGAAGAAAAATAGAATAATATGGCATCTTTGTTTTGAGTTTTATTTTCAAAACTTTTCATGTCAATGCCCCAAGGTTTTCTTTTCACCATTTGACCCTGTTCCACGGGGCAGCACCATCGGTGCCGTGCTATTGGTTTAATTAATAAGAAGAAGCATACTACAGAGAGAAAACCTTTACAGTTAAAGAGGCCAAACCACAAATGAACTACAAAACAATATGAAAAAAAAGCTGCAATTGATTGAATCTTAACCCTCTGACTGCCAAAACGAGCCCGTCTTTGTAAACTGCCAGACAGCGGTAAAATGTCTGCTCTTTTCCTTCCCCTTTCAAGGAGCGATCAAACGGTGGAACAATCTTACCTTTTAGCTGTGGTTTTTTCCCCTCCACTGTCGCTCGTGGGTGATGTCTCCAGTAAGTGTTCGGGGAAGATGCTCAATTTACTTTAAAACTCTCTGCTTATACTGGTAAAATTCTTGCTATAATACGTTATTTATCACAAGTGTAAACGACCCTATATATAGTCAAAAGGGTTTAGTGTTAGAAACATGACAGATAAAAGAATTCCCCACGACGCAAATGACCACTATTCGGATGGGGAGGAAATGTTGCAACCTCTTTCATCTGACCTCAGCCGGTCTGGGTTTTAAGAAAACTAGATTTCAAAGACACTGTGGGTTTGCAGATATTAAAAAAACATCTTAAAACAATGTTAAAACTTTTAAACGCCTAAACTAAAAACGCGAAAATGAAAAGGTTGAAATACAAACACGAAATCTCCTA
>BGPR01026371.1:7396-21580 GCA_013235015.1 Araneus ventricosus | reverse complement strand
TTCCGAAATTAGTCTCTTCATTTGTGTATACCCTGTATACTTCTTATACGATTTATGTAGCGTTATCTCGGTAACTACATGTGTTAAAAACATAACTAATGCCTTATTATAGAAATAAAGGGTAACAACAGAAGCTACAAAAAAAAAATCGAAAGTCGGAAAAAAAAACAACATGCGAGTCGAGTAGTCTTACGCCTTTAACATCAGCGGCTGTTTGAAAAAGACGGCCTCCCGTCATTTTTTTTAAATAATTGGTAAAAGCACGCGAGTGCTGAAACAATAAAGTTGGTTTGAATTTCATTATAACAATAAAACGCATTGTTAGAAATAGCGTTTCAAATTAATTTTGAAAAATCTATTTAAAATACCACATGACGCTCATTCACCCCAATTCTGCATTTCCAAAATCGCCATCAGTCGTGTTAGTTAAGCAAAATGCAGCTGTTCACGCGGTTTGTCCGACTAAACCTCATCTGAACCGTGAGTCATCCCGAAGAACGTTCCTGCGAAAAACCGCAACGCCGAGATATCTGTTAGTGGCGGCGCAACTAGTTCGGAAGGTGCTCTCGTTACGTTTGACCAAAATGCTATACAGTGATACCTCGAGATACGAGTTTAATTCGTTCCGTAACCTTGCTCGTATCTCAAAGCAATTTTCCCCATTGAAATTAATTGAAATGCCATTATGTTAATCCGTTCCAGCCCCAAAAATGCTACCCCTAATTGTTTTTGTTACGTGTTTTTGAATAAGAAAAATGTATTTATAAATGAAAAATATTGTATAAAAACATAATAAAAGAGAATGTAAAGCAAAAAAAACTGGTTTTATAAAGTGTACATACACCGTACCGTTCCTCGTATCTCAAATGTCGCTCGTATTTCAAAACAAAACTTCGCTGCTCGTCGGCGCTCGTATCTCAAATAACTCGTATGTCAGGGCACTCGTATCTCGAGGTACCACTGTATCTGTCTTCAAATGAACCTAATTGCATAAAACTCAGCTCCATGAAATAATCTTCCAACTTGGCTTTCAAAGTTAACGCGAAAATATTTCAACGTAGTTTTCATTTATTAGGATAGGGAATTAATTCGATAGTATTATTTTAAAAACCAGCGGGAGTGTTCTCCCCTAAACTTTCTCGTATACTTCCCCAAAAAGGTGCTGTTTCCCTTCCCCCCGCGTGGATAAAGAATTCGAACCTCCTGTAACCCAAAATCCAATGACTATCAGAAGGGTTTTCATTGTAGATAATAGTGATTGTAAAATATTTAGGTAAAGAACCAAATTCAAAGAGATGTGTACCGATCAAAACGCATCTATCGCACACTGCTAGGTTCCACACTTGCCGGCTCAAGGACAAAGTGACGTAATTCGCTCCATAGCTTCCGCGTGCACAGATATTGCTTCCAGTACGCATGCGCGTGGAGATCAAATTGCTAATTCAATTTTTTTTCTGAACACCTTTTTTTTTTAACCGATTGAGATGAAAATTGGGCACAGATCTATAATTAATGTTAGCATCCGTTATACCAAGTTTTATCTAAGCCAAAGGGCTTTTATGATATATAATTTTTACAAGTATGCGATTATATAGTCCAACAGACAGTCAACACTTCGACGAATTTGGCCCAAAATTTCATAAGGACCTATATTCATGACGATAAAACAGTGCACCAAATTTTAACCATCTAGCTATTCAAGTGTTTGAGTTATAGTGTTCGCATGACTGCGGACATACAGACAGACTTCCCTTTGACGGATTTTGTCCAAAATTTGATAGAAGCCTACAAATTATGTGTAAAGACCACACACCAAATTTCATCCCCGTAGCTCTAATAGTTTGCGAGGTATCGCGTTCACACACAGACAGACATAATTCCCAAATTGTGTTTTTCGGACTCGGTGAGGTCTAAAACGTGGAGATCCGTCAAAATCTCGAGTTCGAATTTTTTGACGATTACAATACTTTCTCTTTGTATACTTCGTGTACGAGAAAGTAAAAAGGATAATCAAGGGGTACGAAAGAGGCAGAAAAGGTCGTGAACCGTAACTCTCGCTCCGTCTTATCTATTCGCGAGACTAAACTGATGAATAAAATGACGACAGCTTACTTCTTCGAAAGATGGTTACGAAATAAAGGACTTCATAGGGCTAGAAGATGAATGTTCACTGCACCGGTGAACGTCACGATGAGTTATCGACCACGGACACTTTTGTGAGTAGTCGATTATTTGCATCCACAGAGACAATGCCGTCTATTATGTGTCAACTGATACGCAACATCAAATGGGGTTGATCCAGGTTCACTTTTTAGGGGCGCATTTTAGTGGAAAAAATATTTGTGAAAAACATTTTTTTAACATGTAAAACCTTCATTTTTTTTTTTTGTGAATTTCAGTTTAGTGAAGGGGCCGTTTTTACGAATTTGAATTTTGCGAAGGGATCGTTTTCATGAAGTGGAATTTTGTAAAGGGTCATTTTCGCCTGGATCAACCTATGATCAATAACCAATGAATCGACTTTAAAACGATAAACCTTCTATTTTTAGTCATTCCTCGTCAGCAGACACGACGTCACTATTGCGCACACCAAAGCCTAAAGCTGAAAAGAAGAGTACCAGTAATCGCCCAAGAATAGTTTGAAATAATCTACAGGTTGAAATCTAATATCTTTTGGCACTGGGAAAATCAATTGAGTTTCAAAACGATGAATTCCTATTAAAAGTTCTTTTTTTAAATGCACTTCTTTGATTTGAAAAAGGGGTTTTGGGGATTTTCAGCTACAAAGGCTATTAACTGCACTTCTTAATTAAGGAACCCGAAAACTCAGAAAAGTGAATGGTTTCTTCTGGTACAGAGGAGGAATTTACATGACTTCACCTGTTTTGTTTGATGAGCATCCAGGTTTTAAAGCCGCATGGGGCAAGCACCTGCATTTTGAGCTGCAGTCAGATGAAGACGACGACCAAACAAGCATCAAGAATACCTTCATTTTGAGCTGCAGTCAGATGAAGACGACGACCAAACAAGCATCAAGAATACCTTCATTTTGAGCTGCAGTCAGATGAAGACGACGACCAAACAAGCATCAAGAATACCTTCATTTTGAGCTGCAGTCTATTTGAGCTGCAGTCAGAAGACGAAGACCAAACAAGCATCAAGAAGACCTATTTTGAGCTGCAGTCAGATGAAGATGATCAAACAAGCATCAAGACCTTCATTTTGAGCTGCAGTCAGAAGAAGACAGCCAAACAAGCATCAAGAAGACCTTCATTTTGAGCTGCAGTCAGAAGAAGACGAAGACCAAACAAGCATCATACACCTTCACTTTGAGCTGCAGTCAGAAGAAGACGAAGACCAAAACAAGCATCATGAAGACCTTCATTTCGAGCCGCAGTCAGATGAAGACGAAGACCAAACAAAGATCAAGAAGACCTTCAATTTCGAGCCAGCAGTCAGATGAAGACGACGACCAAAACAGCATCAAGAGTTCTGAACGACAGAGTTCTTTCTTTCCGAGGAAAGGAAGAATTCTCAGAAAGAAAAAGTGTTCTAAACTGACGTTTAGTTTATTGATCTTCACCTAGTGTATATAATTAAGTTAACATCTCGTTTTGAAGGAACACGGGGGCTATTTTGGGGCGGACCTCTTACTTTAGAGTCGTGGTCAGATGACGAGGACGGACGACACCCGAGCCGGCAGCCCTCATCTAAACTTCCGCGCCACACCAGCGGGAGGACGTCTGACCCTTGACGTCCCCACGACGAACCCTGGAACTCAAAGAAGTTAAAATTGAGACATGCGTAGATTCATCGTTGTCTGTGTTTTTGGTTATTGCGACCAAAATCAACAGCAACTGACATAGCTTGATTACTAAAATCAACGAACGGAAACACAAAATTGTGCAATCTACCAATAAAACAACAATTTTTGGCGATCTGTGTGGAGTTTTTTTCTGTAGTGTGCTTTTATAAAAACAATAAAGGAAATCCCCCACGACAACAAAATTGAACACGCATTTCACTTATCAAGGAGCTGACGCAACTCACTGAAACACGACCACTTACAAACGAAAGCGCAAAATACAATACTTATGTGTTATTAAAATAGCATTAATACACGCTAATAATTGGTTCAAGTGGAATAAGTATAATTTAAATGACGTTTTCTCAAAACGATGTCCTAAGATATAAATGTATCCGCAATGTAAATGTATTATATAAAATTTGTCACAGAGATTCCTGCTATACAATAAAACAAATCTAGGTTTGCATAAAAATGTTTCAAGAAAATTAACTTAAAATGAAATTACAAAATAATTATCCAGTTTTGATCCAGACGTATTTTAATACGATAAATTAAAATGTAAGCGGATAAATTAAAATGTAAGCGAATAAATTAAAAATTAAAGCAAATAAATTAAAAATTAAAGCAAATAAATTAAAAATTAAGGGAATAAATTAAAAATTAAGGGAATAAATTAAAAATTAAGCGAATAAATTAAAAATTAGAATTTTTTTAAATATTTAAAAAAAGTATTCAGTGTATTCGAGTTTTTGAAAGATATCCGAGTTATTTACATTCTATTATATATATGAAAACAAAATTCCCCACGTTAATAATTAGTTAAAACGTCTAATCGAGTCCTTGGGCAGACGACATATTCGCGGATACAAAAACCACCCGACGGTCCCTTTCCTTATCAGGCGGCGGGGTACACACGTGACTGAAAATCGCGCACCCCAGTAAAGGCATTGTTTAGATATTCCTTATCAGAGGCAGGTTATTTTAGGATGAGAAATCAATCGGGCGTCCTTTCGTATCAACATCTGCTCGGAGCTGCGATAAGCACTCGTAATTCCCCCAACACCACAGAGCATAGCAGAGAGTCTCCGTCGAATTCTCGATACTTCACTTTACAATATAACACGTTCTGTTCATTTCTCCTTATAAGAACCTGCACCCCCGGGACCTATCACACTACTATAAATGTTATGGAATTTTGAAATCAACTGTTCCTCAAATTCTATAAATAGTACGGAATTTTGAAATCAACTTTTCCACAAATTCTATGAATAGTATGGTAAATTTTGAAATCTAAACTTTGCTCAAATTCTATAGAATAGTATGGAATTTTTTGAAATAAATTTCCAAAATTCTATAAAATAGTATGGAATTTTAATTCCAACTTTTCGCATGCATTCTATGAATGGTATGGAATTTGAAATCAACTGTTCTCTAAATTCTACTAAATAGTAGGAATTTTGAAATAGCACTTTGCTCCAACTATGAATGATAGTAGGAATTTTTGAACATCACCTTTTCTCACCATTCTATGATAGTTTAATTTTGAAATCAGCTTTCCACAAATTCCTATGAATAGTTGAATTTTGAAATCAACTATGTAACTCAAATTCTATGAATGAGTATGGACTCTTGAAATCACTGTTCCTCACATTCTATGAATCAGGTAGTAGATTTTTGAAATCAACTTTCCTCACATTCATGAATGGCATGGAGATTTTGAAATAAATTTTCTCAAATTCTATAAATGTATTGAATTTGGAAATCAAGTTTTCCTCAGATTCTATGATGGTTGGAATTTTGAAATCAATCTTTCCTCACATCTATGAATGGTAAGTGGAATTTTGCAGAATCAACTGTTCCTCATTCTAGCAAGTATGGGAGATCTTTGAAATCAACTTTCCTCACATTCTATGAATGGATGAGATTTTGAAATCAACTTTTCCTCATGCATCTATGAATGGTGTAGATTTTGAAATCAACTTTTTCCTCCATCTCTATGAATGGTGGTAGATTTTGAAATAAATTTTCTCAAATTCTATAAATAGTATGGAATTTTGAAATCAACTTTTCCTCACATTCTATGAATGGTATGGAATTTTGAAATCAACTTTTCCTCACATTCTATGAATGGTATGGAATTTTGAAACAACTGTTCCTCAAATTCTATAAATAGTATGGAATTTTGACAATCCAACTTTTCCTCACATTACATCAGGTGGCGTTACTCATCCCCGAAAGGACTCATTTAATAAAAAAGGATAATTCTTGATAAAATGAAATTTTACACAAAGGGCCGTTTTTTATGAGAGTGGAATTTTGTGAAGGGACACAAAAGCGGCTTCTAATTTCGCCTGGATAGAAGAAGTTGAAAAAAAAATTAAACTGCTCAAAAACACAGAGGAGAAAAAAAATCGAACACAAACTCCATCTCCAAATGAAAGAAATAAAAATGAAGTGTTTGAAAACTACAGTTTCGTTTATGAAAAGTGCATCTTGCACAACTGAGTGCATAGAGTACAAAATGACGTGGTTAACACACGAGGTCAAACTACTATATATTAACTTCATTACACAACGGAAGTACAATAGATGTTTACAAAAGAAATGCAGCAAGACGTGTGAAACTTCTCAATTGAAGTTTAAAGTTGCTGCAGAATCATTAAGAGACTCTTTGCCGAGAAAGGGACGGAAATGATTGCTTCTATGCATGAACTCAACAGATTTTCTCCCACGTTTCAACCCATTGTCCGATAGACTTGCGTTTTCCAGCATTAATTTAATGATGTTTTTAATAAACGCTTTTACCAAGTTTAAGTGTTTCATGTTTTGTTTATGGAAGGTTGAATTTTGTGATCGATTGATTACTCACTTCTCAAGGCACTGGAGTTATGGAAATTTTGTATATTCATTGGGTCTTGAGATGACAGTGATATTTTAATAATTTTAAAGCTCTCAATTATCAATTTTTAAAAAATTATTCGCAAAGAGTTACGTTTGCATCTCGAGAACAAGCCCTTGAATGACTTGGTCCAAACTGCGATACGAACGCTACATTCCTGATGATAAAACTGTGTCCAATTTTATCCATCCTTATTCAATTTTTGAGTTATCACTGTTTCCCATGAACATGGACATACAAATTTTTGTCCAAAACTTGATAGAAACCTACAAATTATGTGTAAAGACCACATACCAAATTTCATCCATGTACCTATAAAAGTTTTCGAGTTCACAGACAGACATAATTCCCAAATTGTGTTTTTCGGACTCAGGGAGGTCAAAAACGTGGCGATACGTCAACATCTCGAGTTCGAATTTTTTGACGGTTACAATACTTTCTCTGTGTATACCAGAAAGTAACCAGCGGGAGTAGTCTCCCCGAAACTTTCTCGCATACGACCAGTAATATGGGGTGGGTAAACACCCAGTTGGTAGGTAAATATTTTTGGGGTATTTACCAAAGGCCTGGTTATTTTGAGAAAAAAATTATGAAGGGTGACTTACAATAAAACATATAAAATTGCTAAATTCCCAAAAACTTAATATTTTGCAAAAAAAATTGCGTATGTTCGCAATTGTTACGCGCGCTGAGGGACCACAACTTCATTTACCGTTTTTGAGTACGAAACCTTACTATAGATATCACACAAGATTTCACCATATCTCTGGTTAATCACAGGCATCCATCTGGAGAATGTCAGAATGAAGTTTCGTTTTGCGGCTCGATACAACTTCCTTAGTAGATCGCCAAGGTCAAAAGAAAAGCCATACTAACTTGAGTAAAATAATCGAAACGCTCGCCAACACACAGTTGTAATATACATTTTGTACTAAATATGCAATTTGAACACCTGCTTTTAACCGATTGAGATGAAAATTGGGCACAGATCTATAATTAATGTTAGCATTCGTGATATCAAGTTTTATTTATCTAAGCCAAAGGGCTTATGAGATACAAGTATGCGATTATACAGACCGACAGACAGTCAACCCTTTTGACGGATTTGGCCCAAAATTTTATACGGACCTACATTCATGACGATAAAACCGTGTACCAAATTTTATCCATCTAGCTATTCAAGTTTTTGAGTTATAGCATTCATATGACCGCGGACATACAGACAGACTTCCCGTTGACGGATTTATCCAAAATTTTATAGAAACCTACAAATTATGTGTAAAGACCACATATCAAATTGCATCCTTGTAGCTCTAATAGTTGTTGAGTTACCGTGTTCACAGACAGACATAATTCCCAAATTGTGTTTTCCGGACTCGGGGAGGTCTAAAACGTGGAGATTCATCAACATCTGGAGTTCGAATTTTTTGACGATTACAATACTTCATTTTTGTATACGAGAAATGACTACTCTATCGCCACAATAAATGCGAATGAATCAGGCCAGTGATGAAACGATGTATAAACGAGAAACGCATAAACGGCGCTTTTACTGCAATTGCAATTTCAAGCAGTTCTCAAAATGCAACAGGTCGAGCCACAGAAACACCCGCGGGCAGAAATAAAGAGTGCAAAAAGTAAAGGCATGCGGCGAAAAACCGGTAGCGTCCGACGTTCATCGCAGAGAAGCCCCATCTGGAGAAACATGCTTTCTGGCGGAGAGCCAAAGGAGAAGGATATGCAGACGGCCACGGAACGGGCGAGTGCTCGAGCACTCTCCGCATGGGAAAGCCGTATCCTGCTTTAGATCGCACAATAAAGGAAACTGCACCTGTAAACAAAACCCATTTCATCTCGGGAGAGAACTGAAGTGAAATGGAACATTCCGACAACAAACGCGCTTTTAAAAAATTCCTCTCTCGCTCCACTTTCTTGGAAGAATCTGTATCGAGTGTAATTATTACTTGGTTTCTAGTTTTTGATCTGGAAAGTGAAGTTAATCAGTGGCGGAGAGAGGGGAGGCCCCCCACCTTTTTTATGGAAAAATTAAATTTTTATTACATTTTAGCTGCCTTAAACTAGGAATTACAAAAAAGCAATAGTGTTCGGGAAAACTAGCTAATTATTGAACTAACTGAATTGAAATTGTCTACTCCTATACTCCTGGATCTTTTAGATGTCTAAATTTAAATTTTGTGAAGGGGCCGTTTTCATAAAGTGGAATTTTGTGAAGGAGCCGATTTTCTGAATTTTTGTGAAGGGGCCTTTTTCATAAAGTGGTATTTGTGGAAGGGGCCGTTTTCATGAATTTTGTGGAAATGATTTTCATAAATGGAATTTTGGTGAAGGGGCCGTTTTCATGAATTTTGTGAAGGGCGTTTTCATAAATGGAATTTTGTGAAGGACCCGTTTTCATTAATTTTGTGAAGGGTCCGTTTTCATGAGGTGGAATTTTGTGAAGGGGCCTTTTTCATAAATTTGAATTTTGTGAAGGGTCCGTTTTCATGAGGTGGAATTTTGTGAAGGGGCCTTTTTCATAAATTTGAATTTTGTGAATGGGCCGTTTTCATGAATTTGAATTTTGTAAAGGACCCGTTTTCATTAATTTTGTGAAGGGGCCGTTTTCACGAAGTGGAATTTTGTGAAGGGTCCGTTTTCATGAATTTGAATTTCGTGAAGGACCCGTTTTCATGAAGTGGAATCTTGTGAAGGGGCCGTTTTCTTTAAGCGGAATTTTGCGAAGGGGGCGCAAAACGGCCCCAATTTTCGCTAGGATCGACCCATTGCGAATGAATAAAACTGGTATCCAGACATTGTCGGAAGACGTTTCAATAACGATCAAAACGAAAACCCAACACATCTGGAAGAAACGAAGAGCAGCTGACGGAAGGGCACTCACCTAGATATGTTTGAACCCCAGGCTCCTTCGAGTTGAAGAGATAAGTAATGGCTATGGACATATCGAACAACGTGGACTCGAACAGACGAAGCAAGAGCGACTCTTTGGGGGGAGGCTTGGGGAACATCACAACCTCCGACTTGGACTCCTGCGACTCGCGCAAGTCGGCGAGTCCTTCGCCTCTGGCACTGCGCACAGAAGCGTCCTCGGCCAGATCAGAGTTTCTGGGCATTTCGAGAGACGAGGAGGAATGCTGGGAGATGCTGCTGCTGGGAACCACTGAGTCCGGCACTAACCGCTGCTGCCGTTCCCCATCGTCCGAGTTGAAGATGCCGCTGTCATCGGACGCTAGACTCGTCCGGTCCGTGTTGTCCCGGACGGGATTGACGCAAGACGGGCTGGCAGACGAGGGAGGGGTGTCCAGGGAGACGCTGTCGCTGCTGGCGTCATGGAGTTTGGTGATCTGGCAGCGGAGGGGTTGGTGGTAGTGGGAAGACGCGCTCTCCGGAATCTGCTGGAGCACCGAGTCCAGGCTCCGGTTGCGGTGGTGCGTGTGGTGCTGACCGCCGCCGCCCAGGCGGAAATCCAAGCTGTGGTTGCGGTGGTGCGAGGTGGAGTTCTGCTGTTTCAGCTTCGCATAGGTCGGGCCGGCGTGGCCGTGGACGCCCACGTCCAGGGACAGGCGAAGTCGCTTAGACAACTGGTCTTCTTCCTGGAGTCTTCAGCGAAGGCCCTTCCATGTCAGGCGCTCACTTCCAAGGTCTTCAGCCCCTCCATGCACCACAACGTCTCGCGCCTCTGTCCGACGAACACCTGAAGAATATGTTTTACAATCGGCGACAAATGAAACCTTCTACTTAATTGACTGCTGCGACACAGTCGTTCGGTGGGATCCCGCAGGTGGGAAAAGTACGTTAATTGCTTTCCCAGACGTGAGAAATATTTTTAAAAAATACCGTCTCGAGCTCACACAGAGACAGGTTGTAATAGTATTGTGTAATAATGTGTTTGTGGTGTAGATGTAGTAGATGAGAAAATGGGCCCTTTCACCATCCCTAAGGGAAATGAGCTAGGCCTTTCATCTTCAGTCATGTTTTAACATTGTTTTATTTGCTTTTCCCTCGTAATTTCATCATCTTTTCACACATCTCCATTTTGTACAAGTTTTTATTCATCATAGTAATCTTTCACATCATATATTTTAATTCTCCTTTTTTAGTCCATTTTTGCCATCAACCAGACTTTCATAGCAACTGACTCTGCCTTGGCCAGTAGGTAACAATTTTGTAAAATTGATTCATATTTTTGCTTTTCTTCACTTCTACTCTATTAAATTTTGCCTTCTCTCTGGCACAGTTTGTACCATTTCAATTTAAGCCTATATATTAATTCCTGCCCATGTTGCAGGGCATAGATTGTGTGGCGGCGTTTGCATTTTTACTCAGACTTGTTTTATTTTTTCCGCCCTTTCGCGTAGTTTGTAATTTTATATATACTTTCCCAGACGTGAAGGTGGACACTGGCGATCCAATGACCGGATGTGGTTGGAAGTTCTCTGTGTAAGTCCGCGAGGGAATTCTGTCACTGTTCCAGACTTTCGCCAGCAATAAGCTGTCTGTGACACGCCCTAAATGGCTGGTGTCGAACAAGTCATTAGCGGCAGAACACAGAAAGCAATTAGCGCTGAAGGAACTTTGGTAACAGTTGGTTGGTAGTGCGACACTACCTCCGGTTTCTGTTACCATTTCTCTCGGACCTCAGATGGCTGTAGCCAAAGTGTCTCATTAATTAATGCACTTTTGTCAGACAAGTCATTAGCAGACACAAGAGCCGGAGGAGCATGTAGACGGCAAAGAACTTGATTAGCAGTTGGGTAGTGCCCAGGTACCGGTTCATACTCCGATTTCTCTCGGACCTCAGGGGGAAAATCATGAGCCAAAAGTGTCGCTAATTAATGGCTGGTGTCGAACAAGTCATTAGCGACATAAAGAGCCGGAGAAGCTATTAGCGGCTTGAAGAACTTTGATAGCAGTTGGGTATGGGTAGTGCACACATACCTCCGATTCTGTTCCGATTTCCGGGGAAGTGATGACCCAAAAGTGTCGCTAATGACTTGCATATCTTTGCAGTTCGACAAGGGGCGAGTGTGAACAACCCAATTTCTATCAAGAACTTCAAGCGGCTAATCGTTTCTCTGACAGTTTGCCGCTAATGACTTGATCCGGCAGTAATCGGACTAACTGTGACTGGAAGTCGAAACCAGCAGCGGGCACTCCGCCAAGAGATGTTTTGTATATATTACCTAAATATAATGTATCGTACACCTTGAGATAAATAACTAATAATCTTGTATATGGAGTGTAAATGAACATTCACTCTATATTATTGTTACTGAGCATACTCAACGATTCTTCCTGAATATAAACGCTATTTTTAACCAAAATGCATGTAAGTACTGCGCACTGTAAGCAAAACCATTGAGGAAAGTTGCAAATCATTATCAGCTTTCTGTGAAACGGGGCGAGCCTAAATAATTTTCTTAATCACTTTTTGTACGGTCCCCTAAATGCCCTCGTGACCGAATCTGCACTGTAAAATGTGAATTAAGCGTTTACATGGTCGAATTTCAAGGACAGTTCGTTCAGCCTTTCTCGAGAAATTCAAAAACACATGTAAATACGAAAGTATCCGGATACTTTTAATCATATAGTGTATGCCCTTACTCATAGTTCATGTTACCAAAGTTGCAGTGGCGTTGCAAGATAAAATTGCAAAGATGTAATGTCGCTTTCCTACACCGCATATAGTTAGGGAGGGAGTTTTACAGGGTTAAGTATGGAGTAACGGGCATCGGCCTTTGCGGGACCCCTGACCTTGGCGCCAAATAGATGATTCCAGAAAATGCGACCCTTTTCTCGATATCTCTATTAGGAAAGGGAACACGCTTGAATATACGAGAAAACTCCATGTGACGTCACGGCCTGTTTGGATCAGAGGGAGTAGCGTTGATCCATTGGGAACGACTTTAGAGTTTCGTCCGCAGTGCGAGCTAGGAAGCTGGTGAGCTGGGCGCTATTGAAAGTGCTGTTATTGCCGCTACTAGTTATTTGCTGACTGTTTGTATTGCTACATATCAAAGTGGTGAACTGTTATTACCTGTGAATTGTTGTCTGTTTACATTGGTAATCTGTACAAGATCTATTATTTCCTGTACGTGTGCTACGTGTTTTCCTGCACATTTGTGAATTAAACCTTCATTCTCCATTATACCGCGTGTTGGACTCAAGGTTCATACACATTTCCTTAAAAGAAAATCAAGGACTTTTAAGGACTTACAAAACCAAAAAATAAGGACACCTAAATTGAATAAACTTAACGAATTGTCGCACGCATTTTTAAATAAAATGTCTCATTTTTGCAAATTCAACCTATTAGATGATAAAGTATAGTATAAAACATAGAGAAGATACATTACAAATTTAACACAACAAAAATTCTTAAAAATACGAGTTAATAAATTGATGAAAAAAAACATGAAACTGGTAATCAAATTAAATATCTTTTAATTCCAAACTTTTTCCATTCAATTTTACATCTACGGTATTTATTTTAATTTCTTTTCAATAATTGTTTTTCTTAGTCCATGCGATTGAATAAATAAATTTATGTCCTTTGACTTTTCAGCCTCATTAGCTAAATCATTTGCTTCCCCATTTGTTTGGTGTATTTGGTTTGGAACATTTTCTTTTGTTTTAAAAAAAATCTATTTCCTCCTAGAGCTTTTCGTTTCAGTTGTTTTGTTTCAGTCTCTTGTTTGGATCTTTCACTTTCTAAATACTGCATGTATTTTGCTCTAGCTGAGGTGGCAAAAAGTAAGGACTTTTTAAAAATGGGGCATAAAAATAAGGATTTGTAAGGACTTTTAAGGACTAAATATAAAAGTAAGGACTTTTAAGGACGCGTACGAACCCTGGGACTGTTTACACCATACACCCACGGAAAGAATTTTGCAACAATAATAAAAACCCTCATTGCGAAAAGGTATTGCATAAACGGACTTGAGACCGAATTAGCATCTCATAACAGGAGCTGAAAGGTGGAAAATTCCCCGAAAGTCGCGTGCAAAACAGCCCGGTTTCTACCGCAGGAGGAAGCAGGAATCCGTCAGTCTATTGAAGCACATCGAAAGCTGTTAATCTGTTTACAGTTACAACCACAGCGGACAACACTTCGCCCTTGAGAAGAACCGCGAGATCCAAGCAAGACCAGGAACGGCAACTTTGGTCGGAAGAAAATCACAGTGGACTCCGATTATCCGGGAAGCAATTAGCCGGGAGACCACCACCAAAAACTTTAAAAAATAATCCAGAATCTAACAGCAAATCTGTGGAGGAAGAATCCGACAGTGTTGGATGCTATTCACGGCATTGCTTCCGCTTCGAAATCAAAAATGCCCGGTGCACACTAGCCGATTTGTGTCGTTGAAGCTATAAAAATGACAATAGTAACCCACATGCCCCCTGTAGAGACATGTAATATTTTTATAGCTTCAACGACACAAATCGCCTAGTGTGCACC
>BGPR01026370.1:0-21580 GCA_013235015.1 Araneus ventricosus | reverse complement strand
ATTACTAATTATTTTTAAATTAACATTTCTGTTAATTATTTAAAATGACGTTAGTGAATTTAACAACACTTTGCTAGAACCTTCAGTATTTTGAGACGCTTTTGATTTCTATTATCTGGTTAGGACTTCCGATGAATGTCATTTAATTTGTTGGAAACAATATATTTACTGAAGCGTTCACTAATGAAATTTCAGATCAGATTTCTTTCTAATTAAATATAATCTCACCCAATTCTAATGAGCTCCATCCGGTAAAAAAAATCTTTTAATCATCATCAAGGAATATAAAACAACTCTTTGCAGTTATCAAAGATCCACTGCTGTTAAAATCTGTTATTGACTATATTAACAAAATGCAATTTTTTAGTAAATTCCTGTCAGTTGAATTAATTGCTTTTAAATTTTGAGCAAACTATAGATGTCATTTAAATATGCAGAACAAGTCACGTGCCTACGTGGCTTGGTCTTGAGAACGCCATGTTTCGTCGAACCCTGCTGACATGGGTTCGAGTCGCGGGCAGGCATTGTCGTTGCAAGACAAAGTTCTGGAAATTTTATTTTCGTATATTTTCTTTATAATGTTATTTTATAATATATATTCAGCATTTTATTTTATTTTACTCTTTATTTTCAAACCTGATTTATTATTAGATAGATTTTAAATAATTCCTATTCTAACTTATTAATTCTCCTATACTTATATATAAGTTTAAGGAATTATTTAAAATTAAATGCTAAATTAAAAAATAAAATGCTGAATATATATTATAAAATAACTTTTTAAAGAAAATATACGGAATTAAAATTTTCGAAACTTTGTCTTGCAACGACAGTGCCTGCCCGCGACTCGAACCCATGTCAGCAGAGTTCGACGAAACATGGCGTTCTACCTACTATGCCACGCAAGCAAATGCGGAGGATGGCATACTTAAATGAAGTGTTCAAAACCAAAAGGTATATATAAAAAAATTCGATGTAATGTCGACGTATGTGTGAGTAATTCTTTAAATTACTCAAATGGGAAAATATTATTTCTTAATAATTTTAAAAAAGCGTGCCTATTTTTTGACTTATCTTAAACTTTTATACCAAAAATTCTTGACTGTTTGAAAAAAGTACAGACTCAAATTTTTCTCTTAAATAGTTTTTATCAAATTTATTAATTTCAATGTACCGAGATTCAACTAATGAAATTATTTTTGATATTAAAATCTTGAGTCAAGAACAAAAAATTATAATTATTTTTAATTATACTTATTATGAATTCTTTTTACTTGCATCTTTTTTTTTTTACCAGCAACTCTTTTACTTCTCAAGCAATATCAAAAGAATCATTGATCAAACCTACTATTCTACTGGTTCCTTTGTAAACAACCTCAGAAATCGATCTGTATGCTCAGCGTAACCGATTGCATTCATTCAAATCAACCGAATCTTAGCATCTCCTGCTCCACGCGAAGAAACTTATCTGCATCCATGACCCCAAATAATATATCGTTCATTCCAGAAAGAAATGAATCCTCTTCTAAGATTATATATCCGAATCAGCGATTCTGAATCGGAATCATGATGCCGCGGAATCAGCAAAACCGATTCCGTGTATTCATAAATCCGAATCCACGGATTCACGAATCCGATTCCGCGGATTCGTTCCTTTTGGTCGGAATCGGATCCGGTCGTTCCTTTTGAGGAGTCGGATCCGCGGATTCGTTCCCGAGTCAACGACACATCACTATTGCGAACTCGAAGCCTAAAGGAACGTGTTCGTAAGGCGCCGGCGAGTGAGGCCGGGGATCCCAACGAAAGTGTAGGTGTAAGATTGACGTAGTTGACCGCGAAGGGTCCAGACATATCTTTCTGTCTATGCTATTGCTGGCCGCGAAGGGCCCCAACGCTTATTCTGTTTGTGTAGTTGCTCACCGCGAAGGGTCGCAACAATTAGTTTCTAAGTGCTGTCCTATACGTTATTTTGGTATTTGTCCTGAATGTTATGTAAATAAACTGTTTGTTATCACATCTCTGGTAATGCATTTAAAAGAACCGACAACAATACCTTAAAAAGGGCCACGATCATCACATTGGCGCAGTCGACAGGATGGATTACCAGGGAATACGCTTTGGAAGATAGGCAACTTTTATTTTTAAAACATTATGCTTCCTTTCGCGAGGAAAGGGGAGCTGAGAGTTGTCGCCTAGGAAATTGGCGCAACAGTTACGCAAGAAATGAAGATAGTTGATTTGAGGAAAATTATTTTGGGTAGCAAGGCCTACAAAAACGATCCAGAATCGGTGGAAAACTTCATGAGCTCGATCGTAGAGGCCAGAAAACGGAAGGAAGAGAAAAGCGAAAAGTTTGAATTGGAAAATAAATTAGATTTTGAGAAAATAAAACTAGAGAAAGCGAAACTAGAGGTTCAGTTAGCGCTAGAAAAGGCTAAAATGGACAAGGAAGTAGAATTGGAACGAATAAGCTTAGAGAAAGCGAGAATTAGGAAGCGTTCCCGAGAGGTTTTAATTCTACTATTTCGGCATCCGTATTCGAGAAAATTAGCAGAAATTCGCGAAAATCAGCAGAAAAGAGGTTCAGTGCGTGCCAGGAGTAAGCTCAAATATGGAGCTGGAGACCTCCAGAATAACGAATGAGATTCGTG
The DNA here is from genome assembly GCA_013235015.1 of Araneus ventricosus. NCBI lineage: Eukaryota > Metazoa > Arthropoda > Arachnida > Araneae > Araneidae > Araneus > Araneus ventricosus. The sequence continues at coordinate 18,929 of BGPR01026370.1, read as the reverse complement.
CCGACCCCTTAACCATTCCAGAGGAGGAAATGGGGTTCAGAGTTCATTGTCCAATGGACTCGTACGCTGACAAGTTTACTGCGTTGGTTCGCCCCGATGTTACGACCATCAATGATGGAGCAAGAAGTCAAGAGTCGGATTCGGTTACCGAAGAGGGAGTCGAAAAAGTTAGGGGGTCAGAATTTCAAACTGAGGAATGTAAGACAAGCCCACTGAGGGAAGCTTATCTCGAAGAGGAGAAAAATTGCGGTTTGACTGAAAGGCAGGCTGAGGAACACGAGAAAGAGTTTTCTCGTAATGAAGCGGTTAGAGTTGATTCAGGCTTCGTTGAGGAAAAAGTAAGTGGAGCAGTTGGATTGTCACCGCATAGGGTATCCGTTTCAGCTATAGGGCATGTTGTTGAATTACGAAAAGGTTCTTCTGGAAATGCCGCGATGTTGAAAACTGGAGTGAATTTCGGTGATTTATGTTCGGTTGAAAGAACAGGTGTTATGAGGGTGCCTGGATCGGATTGGAGTCGCCAACAAGTTGTTTTGCCTTTGGAGTTGGAGAACAGTTCGGTGAACTGTTTGCAGTATTCTGATGAAGGCGGAGAATGCGATGCGGCATCTTTGGTGGAGACAGTAGATGATTTATTACCGTCTCATATCAACGATGAACTGGAGGCTGGAAGAAGCAAGGAGCTCATTTGGCGAGCTAAGCTACTGATGACCACCGAGGAGAAGCCGATCATCATGTGGGAGTTGTATCCGGGAATTTCCAGGATGTTTTTCTGTGTTTACGAGAGATGGAAACCAAGGAACTCCTCCACGTGTACCCGTCAAAGTGCTGGCGGTGGAATGGCGATATTTTAATATCCCTCAAACGGGATTACAATATTATTATGCAGAAACCACAGTTGTTCTACTAATGACTGATGAATTGTGATTAAACAGAGTGAACGGTTGAACTGTGATTCATCTGAGCAGACCAGAACTGTGAGTATCCTAACAAACTTTTCCTTTAACATAGGTTCCGGAATCGTAGTGTGTCATCTGTACTTCTGCATCATAAATACTATATTTGGTAAAATAATTGGTTAAGTGTTTAATTTATGGTATGATTTCATATATTGGTTAATTAATCTATGTTTTGAATTACAGTACCTTATGCCAATTGCTAATTTTATGTGTTTGCATGATTTTGACCTTAATTGAGTAAGATTCACGATAAGTATAGGTTTAGATTTCGGAATGTTTGAGAATGTTCTTTACTTTTGATTTAAATCTTCTTTTGTGTTATTATTTGTTTGATTTATTATTTGAACCATTTACATATTTTTTGTGTTTGAATGAGATTCTGTGTTGAATTCAGTACATTAAGTATTTTTAAGGATTTATGTGTTTCTTGAGTACAAATTTACTTTGAATTTAGTTTAGGTTCCGGGATGTATTGCGAGACTTCTTTGCATCTGTTTAATATTCTCTTTTCTGCGTGTGAATTACAGTCGGACCTCTATTTAACGAACCTCTATTTTGCGAATTTCTCCATTTTGCGAACTTTTTCTTGAAACCAAGAACATTTTGCGAATTTCTTCGTAAAATAACCTCCAAATAGAGAAGTGCATTCTCTATTTAACGAACTTTTTCTTGTGATCCAATATTTTTTTTCTCCCTATTTCTCAAAATATTTCTAAACATTTCAAACTTATTCTTTCTTTTAACACATTTTATGGTGATCAATGTCCTTGAAGCTGGAAAATGTCAAAGCAAAAGTGCTTGAGCATCAAAGAAAAAAATTTAATTCTTCATGAGGTGTATAAAGGCGTGAAGAAAACAGGATATTGCTTTAAAATTTGGTATTCCTCCAAACAGCTTATCAACCATAATGAAAAAATTGTGATAAGATACAAAATTATGTTTCATCGAATTCTTGTTTAAAACCATGTATCTATGAAGATGTGGATGAGGCAGTTTTTAAGTGGACAGTGTGAAAAATAAAAACAATACAGCATTGAATTGCGGCGAAGATGATGAAGATAATCATGATGCAGAAATCAACAAACCTTCATGGGATGAAATGCTAAAATTGATTAATTTTAATAAAAAATTATTTTTTAATTGAAAATACAGTGTATTCCTTGACAATGTTTTCTTTTATTCTTGTTTTCCTTGCAGATTTCTTTTTGATGGGTGAAATATATAAAACAAATAATGTTAATTTACAAAATAAAGGTGTGATTAATTACTTTTTTTAATAATATTTAGTGTTTATGAATTTAAAATCTGTTTTGTGTAGTTTGAAGTATATTAAAAGGTGAATTTCTATTTAACGAATTTTCCATATAACGAACTTTTTTTCGGGATTTAGCGACTTCGTTAAATAGAGGTCCGACTGTATTTTAATTGGGTGTTAGCATTTTTCTTTCAGTAAATTTACATTGTGTTTACCTTTCAGTGAACTTTTGTAGGGTTTGCGTTTGAAAGGATTGATTTTTCCCATCATTTTATTTGCTGTTCTCTAATTTTTAATTTTCAATGAATATGGTTTGCGCCTATGTTGTTTTGAAATTTGAGTGAAAGCATAAAATTTTAAAGATAATAATATTTTACTGCTTAAGTTGTTGGAAACAATATTTTCAGATTATCATTGAACAGTTAAAGAATGTTCATATTTGTGGGCTTCATGTGTAGTCAATAACGGTATCATTTTATATGCATGCTTTCTGTTGTGCTTGTTTATTTCATCGATGAGTTGTATTGTATATATTTATGTGTTTTGAACCTCAATGTCAGATTGAAAATCTGAGGATGATTCAATTTTACGTGGGGGGTGTAATGTTGGGATTCTCATATCGCATTCGCCGGTGGAGGGCGCTCTCCTCCCCCGAGGATCGGGGATTGTTTTTGTTATCGACGAGTGTGTGTTAAACACCTTTAGCAGAATTGACAGTGAAAAGTTTGTAGAGGTGGCACAGTTACGAGATCAGGTTTTCTTAAAAATGATTTATTATTAATCCAAATCATAATACTCTTTACTGGAGTAATCAAAACAATAAAATAAGTTTAAAAGATACTTCTCTAATACGAAAAATATTGCCAGAAAATATAACCCGATCTCGTGCACGTATATCATTCTCCCGTTCTCATCTCCAACTGACAAAAAGACATGTCAACAAACCGTCACCGCAGTTGCGTATCAAAAAAAAAAAAAGAAAACACGTTTTATTTGCATGCACTAAGTTGCTGCGGTGATGCACTAGGTTCTTCACGTGGTGTTGAGGGAGATTCTGAACTCGTTTCAGGAATTAAACGACCAGATAATGAATCCATTACTGTATCCAAATCGCCCTCATCTCAGAGTAATTTGAGATGGTATAATTAAACTTGGTATATTGATTAGAATTTTGACTTGCGTCAACTTCTTTAGTATTCTCATCGAACTTATTATCATCATTAATGGTTTCAATTAATTTGTTTTCATCTCTCAACCATATCCGATAGCCCTTTGTATACAACGCATAACCCATCATAATACCTAGCTTGGCTCGCATATCTAGTTTCTTTCTAATTTGTTTTGGCACACCAACATATGTTAAACAGCCAAAAGGTTTAAAATGCGATACCGATGGCTTTTTACCTGAATATTTTTCGAAAGGAGTTTTATTACCGTCTTTGTGACAAACCCTATTCCAAGTATACGTGAAGCAAATTAAAGCTTCGCCCCAAAACTCTTGCGCTACACCACTAGATTTTAGTAATGTTTTAACTCCATCTAAAGCTGTTAAATTATACCTTTCTGCAACACCATTCTGTTCGGGTGTATACGGGTTTGTTTTCTCATGATTAATACCCTGTTGTTCTAAAAAGTTGTCTAAATCTTTATTGCAGAATTCTAGTCCCCCATCAGTCTTGACTGAGACTATTTTTCTACCTAGAAAGCGTTCTGCACGTCTCTGAAATCTCAAAAACGTTTGAAATACATCAGACTTTTTATTAATTGGAAATACCGTAACTTTCCTGGAATAATCGTCTATTATTGTAAAGAAATATTTATTTCCGCCTTGACTCAATGATGGCATTGGCCCACAAAGGTCCATGTGCAGCAACTCCAATGGGCGTTTTGATCTGACGGCCCCCGTCTTTTTAAATGAAACTCGCCTATATTTGGCTAATTTGCATGGAATACAATGAGATCTATCATCAGTTAAACTCAGGAGACCTCTCACACAATTATTTTTGCTAGTTTTCACAAGGTATTCGTTATTAATATGGCAAAATCGTTCGTGCCAAATTTTCATTGATTCACTCTTTGTTTTACTGGTTATATTACTAACAGAATTTATCTCTTTAGGCTTTGGGGTAATATACTTCGTAGGTTTAAAGAAATACAAGTTTTCACGGCGTAAAGCCAAGAACAACTTATTCCAATCTTTATTATAAACGTGAATTTTACCTTTAGAACCCACGAAGTGTGCACCTTTCTTTTCCAACCTAGAACCGGACAACAAATTTCTCCTCAACTTGGGATTATATAAAACGTCAGACAAAGTTATTTCATTAAAAGAATCTTTATTTTTAACTAAAAATCTTATTGTTCCGATCCCTTCTACCGGACAGTCTTTATTGCCTATGGCTAACAACATTTGCATATTCATGCTTGGCTAATATCTAAAAATAGCTTTTTTTTATCATTGCAAAAATGGGTCGTTGCAGCCGTATGTACTAAACCCCTTTATCCGAGATTTCCTCAGATAGAGATTTAGCTGGTTTCTGACTGAGCATTTAGTTCTGATAAGCTGCATTCTGCCCTCACTAAACTTTGGTTTATTAAAATCTGTGTTAAAATTTTCGTTGGACTTTTGACGAGTGTTCTTATCCTTACAATTTACCTTAAGATATGGCTATTTTTGCACAGAAAGCATGGACCTATTTTTTTCTTAACATACCTTTTTGTAGTTTTATTCTGTTTAACAAATACCTTACCGTCCTTTTCGTCTGGTACCATTTATTACCACTTGCATCTCCAGGGACTGCGTCCGCGCCGCCAGGAACTGCACTTGATTTTCCTAGAGGTTGAAGCACTGCGCAGGAAGAAACAGTCTCCGTTTCTTTCTCAGATCTTGCTTCGCGGGCATCAAGTTGGCTTCAGTATTAGTTCCGCCTCCTCTTTAAGTCCCGTCTTTCCATCTGTAGATTTGTTGAACCATTGACTGGAATTCTTGAGAAGATACCACAATCATTTGAATCCCTAAATATAGGTCGTCCACTTTATGACCTGCTTCTTTATCCAGCCTAGATGCCGCTGTCTTTACCCGACATAGGAAAGATGCCAACATCCTCTCCTGGTTGATACTTTTGGCACTTAAAAAAATTCATATGATAGCAGCTGTTTCCGTGCTGCTTGTCATAGGTTCAAATGGTCTTTTAATATCTTTACGCTACTGCACCATCCAGTTGTGTCGGATATCAGACTTTTAAGTTCCAGGACTGATATTCGTAAGTATAGATGAGAGTGAAAGTTCTATCCTTTCTTAGCTGGAAATCATACTTTTCCTTGTAGGTTGACCCCACATCCGGATCCGCTGGTTCAGTCTTTATAATAAATTGCCAGCATCCATAATGCATAAGTATGACTTGCATGTCACGCTTCCACGTGTTCCAGTTATTTGGCGTCAGAACTGGTATTGAACTATTAACCCCCATCTCTTCTGCCTCGTAACTACTATTCTACCAACAGCTAATCTAGACTGGATTGACAAAGAACTGGAATTAGTTTAGAACTGGAAGTACTGCGTGACTTGGGAGAACTGCGTAGCCTACCTTTACAAACGGCGTGGGCTGGGCCCATAACCATTTTGTTATCGACGAGAGTGTGTTAAACACCTTTAGCAGAATTGACAGTGAAAAGTTTGTAGAGGTGGCACAGGTACGAGATCAGGTTTTCTTAAAAATGATTTATTATTAATCCAAATCATAATACTCTTTACTGGAGTAATCAAAACAATAAAATAAATTTAAAAGATACTTCTCTAATACGAAAAATATTGCCAGAAAATATAACCCGATCTCGTGCACGTATATCATTCTCCCGATCTCATCTCCAACTGACAAAAAGACATGTCAACAAACCGTCACCGCAGTTGCGTATCAAAAAAAAAAAAGAAAACACGTTTTATTTGCATTCAGAGAATTGCCAACCGCAGATGACCAAACGCGCACCGATCGGGTTCGAATCAACCTGAGATCATGGCATGGAATTGGAAAAAAACCCAGGGATTTTACTATCACGAAATCCAAAAATAAATTTATTGCTAAATTTATTCCATTCCATTCCATTTGTCCCAAGATCGGTCTTTTTTCCTCCCATTTTAATCGAAAAATACAGGCACGCCATTCACTCGTATTTCAATTGACTGGGAAGAAAATTTTGCACATAGGGAAAAAATAGGGATTTTCTAGCGTCTAGGGAAAAACGGAAATTTTTCAGTCCACTTGACATATCAACAACAAGATTCATGCGCGCGCTGTGTACTTAAAAATTGCACGCTTAACTTATTATTTTTATTCCTTTGCAGCTAAAAATCCCATATCACAGATTTATTAATCGATATTTGGGATTAAAAATGTGGGTGTCAATGATTTTAAAAACGTGTTATTAAACTGAACGTACCGTCAGATTTTAATGCGATTCCGTGTGAAACTTGTGACATTACTTTTAAGGAAGGTATGATGCTGGAAAATATTAACTGTACATGTAATATTGATTTTGAATTAAAATGTTACTTATCAAAGCAGTTTTTCTTATAAATATTCTTATTTATATTTAAGACATAAGTTATCTTTTTTTTGTATATAACTTTTAACTAATAAATAAATTAGCAGTCTTCTCTTGTTATGATTGTTTTATCTTGTACAACATATTCATTTAACTATTCTTTGTATTTTATTGCTTTCTGAGAAGTAGTACATTCTTTGGAGAGAAAAATCTATAGAATTTTGTTCTGATGTAACGAATGAAATGAAAATAAACTTTTACGAGCCATTTTTGTTCTGATGTTGAAATTCTGTCTTGCTGTTAATGCCCAAAGAAAGGAAAATTTCTATAAGAACTTCAATAGTGGCAAAAACTTGTAAATGAAGGATTTGATGAGTTAATAAAATTCATTTGAATTTAATTTCAACATTAAAAAGCATTGTTACGTGTTGAAAGTGAATTTTGTTTTGAAAAGTGAGTTTTAAATAATAATGACACATTATTAGCATAGCCAAATATTCAAGACTTTACTTCTATCTTCTTGTATGATAAAAATTCTTTGGATAATTCCCATTTATTTAAATTAATTGCTTCAACATAAATTAGTTTTGATCTCTGTTAAAAGCTTTTGGGAAATTAGAAACCAGTTATTCACTGTTAAACTATTTTTAGAATGAAATTCACCGAAATTATTTAAAATATATAAAAAAAATTAAATGAAGCCGAGTGCCATAATAAGAAAGTAAGCATTATTACTGAACCAGGAACAGAAGAGTGATCAACTGTCAATTACTGTTACATGGTTAGGCATGCAGGGTACATTTGTCCCTTTGTGTTCTCTTATATCTTGTGCACTAACCATTTGAAATTGAATGATTGTGTGATATTGTTCATGAGTATTTGAAGGACAGTTACTGAAACATTGACCTCTAAACAACGAATGGAATTTAAAATGCAGCGTTTTGAAAACTAATGGGGGACACCTGTATCCCACACAACTACCGGAGGGTTAAATGATTTTGAGTTTTTTATTTTGATATTAGCTGATTCCAAATTTAATTTTTTTTAATAACAGGAAAGTTCACCTTTTTGAATGATGATCCTGAAGGGTTCTTTAAAGTAGACTATAAATGAAACTGATAAACCCAAAGACAAAAATGATGCAATACCATAAATATAGTCAATAAGTAAAGCGTTGATATATAGTATAAAAATAGTAAATAGTTTAATAAACAAATTTAAGCTAGACAATTTTGTATTGACATTTTTTATGCAAAATCAAATTTTCTATATATGAAGTCTACAAGGAATTGAGAATTATAGAATAACAACTTTAATTTTTATATAACATATACAAAACGGAAAAGGATGCACTAAAAGCATAAATTATTTTTAATTAATTTTATAAAATACTACAATGACTTGCAATCTGTAAATTCATATATAAAGCAAATTTATTTAGCAGTTTGATAATTATAACTAACGGTGATAACTCTATTTGGAAGATCATGAAAACTAGTTTGAGCATGTTTATGTGATGCACATACATACATGCCTATTTTTAAAAACGACTGGATTTTTACTAGTTTATGAGACAGGAAGTTTTATTATTTTACTAGATATTATCTAAAAGTTTCAAATTTTTTCAATATCTTAATGATATATTTGTTCAAAATCAAAACACAAGATAGGTGTCTGACTTTGTCATTTCAGAGTTGCAATTTTTTTCCCATTGTTTTGTTGAATGATATTCCATATTAGGAACATTCAGCTGGCTTATTTAATAATTTGTGAGCACAAGAATAACTGGCATTTTTGATAAAAATCAAATTGAGCTTACTTAAAGAGAAAACTTTTAATAGTGGAGCATAATTCATAATACAGAGTCTGTTCGAAAACTTTTTAGACGATTTTGTTTCGCTATTGGAAATATTTGTCTCCATAGAAAAATTTATTTTCAATTACATTTTTGAAATTATACGTTATCATCACCGACCTAAAATTTTTGTGTTCCATGAAAATGAGGCTTTTAAAGAAGCGATGGATGGAAGGCTATGGCTTTGCACGTTCCGAAGAGAGTTGTTCTTATTCAGTTATTGAATAATGCTGTGAAAGCCACGGTTATTCAATATCTTAAGTTGTGATAGGTAATATTTTTAATAAAAGAGGAAAAAATTGTACAATTCTGGTTTCAATTGCAAAAATTGTTCCAAATACGTATCTAAAGGGAAAAAACCCAAATATTTCGAATATTGCAAAGATGAGATATTTAAAGTTAAAAAGAAAATCCCCCAAGTCAAAGGTTTGTTGCAAAATCATCTCAATATCAATTGTAAACAAATTATTAACAATGGTTTGATTCTTAAAAGCGCCAAAAAAACACAATGTTCATCGTCTTTCTCCATATCATATCACTGATGCAAAATACTCTGCAGAATTCTTTATGAAGAGAAAAATTGTAAAAATAGGTGAAGTTTGGGTCAATTTAAATGACTGCAAGAATAAAAGAACAATTTATTATCATCAAAGTGGAAAAAATTCTTAAAACCTGGTTAAAAGAATATACAGAAAGTTTTTCTAATGGATTTACGATTCTTTCTTGTTTCTCATGTAATGGCAAAATAAAAGAGTGGTAGATAATGTCAAAATCAACTGCACATACTCTGAGGAATATATTTTAAACCCAATCTTTAAATAAGAAATATCTCTTTATCCACAATGCCATTAATCAGTAGAACTGCATCAAGACAAAGCAAGCAGCCACACATCACAATCTACTGTTAATTTAATGGAAAAATAAACAAGGAATGGCTATTAAGACTGTACCCTTCATTGCTTCTCCTGCTAAATACACCCCACCTATCAATGTTTGTATCACCCATGAATTTTTGGACATTTAAAAAGCACATTATCTAAAATCACTTCGTAAAGTTTGTTGGGGAAAGTAAGTGACAATTTTTGTTGAAATAAACAGAGGCGGGCCATATGAAAATGTATGGATCCCGAGGATTCATATATATATATATATATACATGAATATAAAATATATATATGAATATAATATATATATATATATATATGAAATTAAAATCATTTTTATTGTTTAAACAAATATTGATTTGCCTGTTTCTTTTCCATTTTTGAAAGCTAAAGAAATATGTTTTAATCCAGCTAACATTCTGCTGAAATGTGTCGCGCCAATTTAATATTGAAATCAAATGCATATTTTGTATAAGGAATGAGAAAGTAAAGTTGACACCTACTAAGTTAGTGACAATATTTATTGAAAAAAACGGAGGCGGGCATATGAAAAAATATGAGTCCCGAGCAACGCCGGGTTATCAGCTAGTAATGCATAATTTTGTTTTATTTGGGGGGGGGATTTTTCGAAATTCTGCAAGATAAGTAGGTTGCCATACGTCCCTATATACGGGACTGTCACCGTATTTCACTACTCAGTCCCTTATTACTATTTGTCCCTTTCTCCCTAAAATATGCAGATGCAAAGAATATTGTCTAATGAAGCTATGTGAGTGCGTGCGTATTTTCCATTCCAGACCGCAGTGCTAATCTGGAGAAAACATTTTCCCTAATGTCAACTCAATGGTTGGAAGAAAAAAAAGAAATAGTCAGTGGAGACGACGGAAGCAATTTTGGTATGTCATTTTAATTTTAAAATTACTTGTGCCCAATTTTATAATTATGTGAAAGAAAAAAATGATACAGTTAAGAAAGTAAAATCAACTTTAGTATATGACTGGGCTCTAACATGGATTAACTTTATATCCTTTTTAATTATTCTACTTGTTCATTTTATTAGATTACTTAAACTTTATTGATTTTTATCAGAGTAAAATAAGCCATTACCTACCTACATTTTTCATGCTTTATTTGTTTTGCACTTAAATGTCCCGTATTAGTGCTTTACAATTATAGCAACTTTAAAGATAAGGAAAAGGTAGATTTATAGAAGCAAATACCCACACAACTGAACTGGAACGAATCGAAATATGAATTGTTTTTCAAGATGAAAATAGATGGTGATGACAGAAAAGGGAAAGAGGCGGCTCTCAACTACGAGAGTTAAACCAGTTCATTTATTTAGATTTAGAGAGAGAAGAGAGATAAGAAACAGAAATGCATTTACAGTTATGATGCTACGCTTTTTTTGTGACGTATGTTGCTCCGATGGAAAGATTAACAGCTGTTACAGGGAAAAAATATCCAGCAAATAAGGTGCCCCGCAATGAAGCGGGAAAAAGTCTTTCAGTCTTACTCGCAACATTAAAGGATTTGTCCTATGAATAATGTGACCATATGTTCCGTTTTAAACGGGACAGTCCCGTTTTTCGGTAGCCTGTCCCGTTGTCCGCAAGAACACCTTCAGGATGCCCAAATGTCCCGTTTTCAAAAAGAGAGCAAACCACGATAACAATTTCAAACAAGAAGGCGCCAAAAATAAAAAATAAAAACATCCCACGGTCTAGTAGTCCATCGATGACGGAGCATGCGCTATACGTGTCACACATATGTAAGTTAGTTAGAAGCCTGCTATCTCGCACTTAACTACATTACATAGCGTGAAGTGACAGAATGGAACAATGGGAATATTTAAACCAAAAGTCGTAACGTGGATCTGTTCGAACAACTTCAGGCCAATAATTTAAATCATACGAACTTTCATATAATTATTGAATATAATCTTTATCTGCCCGGCAATGATGCACCCGTGGAAGGGTTTTTTTCTTATGAATAAGTTGTGGACGAGCTAGAAAACAGTTGCAAGTATCAATTTATAAAGCAGAGTTAATCACCAAAGTAAATTTTAAGAAATCCAGACAAGAATTCCATTCTTATTTTAAATCAACGTACTGAAGCAAAAATGTGTTCTTCAGGAAAATGCAAGGTCACATGAATTATTTATTTTCACTTGTTTATTCCTGTTCTTTTCGTTAGTAAATAAAAAACTGAAGAAATATGTGTTTGCTTGAATTCACATGATATTACCTAAAAATTAGAAAATGCTCCATTTTGAGGGCAAAAATAAATTATCACTTTACTTATGAATTAAAGTTGACACTTATTCAAAGGTTGTATATAAAGAACAATATTCTTTCAATTTTCTCACACATCGTTGAATTCAATCATGATGCAACTGATGGACTTTTTAGCAGTCCTGATCTCAACTTGTAGATAATTTCTGGAGCTGTCTCGCTGGGGAAATTTAAACAGGTGGAATTCATGTAGTAACTGTGAAGGATTACTAATCACAACAGCAAACATACCAAGGAAAATCGGGCTAGTCCAAGAAAATGGTCTGAAGCAATGATCTTATAAATGATCAAATTAATTAAGAAGGAAGGCAATTTTTGAATATTAATTTCTTTTCGATTGAATTCAACTCAGGATTATTTAATAATGTTTTGCTTAATATGATTTTACGCATTTTCTATACACTATATCAATAAAAAAATTAGAAGAAAAAAAATGAATGTCTTTAACATTTTTATTAATATTCTAGAATCATTTTACACAAATTCTCTTCGTATAACAATTTATTTGCATTACCTTAATATTTTCTCACGACTGAACTAATTCGACCATTTAATGAAACAGGAGGAGTGTTCTAACCTCAAATTTCTCGTGCAATTGCTCAATAGAATGCGTTTTGTGCTTAATTTCTTCATATATGATGAAGAAAGTCGAATATGTGCTTGGAACTTTTCCCATTGGCCGATTAGGTCCAACATTAGAAACAAATCTGCAAATTTAGTGTAAAGATCGCTTACCAAATTCCATTTATCTGGCTTGTTGTGTTTTTGAGGTATCGCTTTCACATACTCACGGATAAACAAACGAATAGATAACCCTCCCCATTCACGGATTTGGTCCAAATTTGACACAGATCTACAGATTTGGTGTAAAGACTGCATGCTAAAATTCATCCATCTAGCTTGTTACGTTTTTGAATCCTACGTTCACATACACGCTAATAGAACACTGTCAAGCCTCTCACGGATTTGATCCATAATTTAATATAGATCTATAGATTTGATGTAAAGACTGCGTTCATCCTACTAGTTTGTTACGTTTTTGAATCCTACGTTCACATACACACTAATAGAACTCTGTCAAGCCTTCCACGGATTTGATCAATAATTTGATAGAGATCTACAGATTTGATGTAAAGACTGCGTTCATCCAACTAGTTTGTTACGTTCTTGAATCCTACGTTCAAATACACACTAATAGAACTCTGTCAAGCCTTCCACGGATTTGATCCATAATTTGATATAGATCTACAGATTTGATGTAAAGACTGCGTTCATCCAACTAGTTTGTTACGTTTTTTAATCCTACGTTCACATACACACTAATAGAACACTGTCAAGCCTCTCATTGATTTGATCCATAATTTAATATAGATCTATAGATTTGATGTAAAGACTGCGTTCATCCAACTAGTTTGTTAAGTTTTTTAATTCTACGTTCACATACACACTAATAGAACACTGTCAAGCCTCTCACGGATTTGATCCATAATTTAATATAGATCTATAGATTTGATGTAAAGGGGCCGTTCATCCATCACAACTTATTACGTTCCCAGATCCCTGTTCAAATACACATAATAGAACTCTATCAAACTACGTATTTGATCCACAATTTAATATGAATTTTATAGATTTGATGTAAAGACTGCATTCTCCCAACTAGTTTGTTACGTTTTTTAATCCTACGATTTCCATACACTATGAACTTTGTCCGGCCTCTGGATTTGATCCAGCAATTTTAATATAGATCTATAGATTTGATGCTTTAAGACTACGTTCATCAACTAGTTTGTTACGTTTTTTTAATTCCACGTTCATACACATAATGAACACTTTCATCAAAACCTCTCACAGTTTACAGTCCAATTTTATATAAATTCTGATTTGATGTAAAGTTTGCGTTCATCATCTAGCTTGTTGCGTTCTTGAATCCACCCGTTCAAATACACTAATAGAACTCTAAACTGTACATTATTTGATCCACAATTTAGCTAGATATAGTTTGATGTAAGACTGCGTTCATCCAATAGTTTATTTACATTTTTAATCTGCAGTTCACATACACACTAATAGAACGTATTCTCTCGCAGTTTGATCCATAATTTAATATAGATATGGGTTGTGTAAGACACGATTCATCCAACTAGTTTGTTACGTTTTAATTCCACGTTCACATACACACTAATAGAACACTGTCAAACCTTCACAGTTTGATCCATATTTGATAGATCTGGGTTGATGTAAAGGCATTCCATCCAACTAGTTTGCTTTTTTAATCCCAGATTCACATACACACCCCAATGCCTGAACCTGTCAAGCCTTACAGTTTGATCCATAAATTTTGATAGATCTACAGATTGATGCTAAGACGCATTTAAATAACTAGTTTGTTGGGTTAATCACGTTTCACATACACTATTAGAACACTATAAACCTTGCAGTTTTGATCACTCATTTGATATAAGATCTACAGATTTGAGTGTAAAGATACGTTCATCCAGCTAGTTTGTTACGTTTTTTAATTCCCGTTCTGTACACACTAATAAGTAGAACCACTGTCCATTATGCAGTTTGATCCATGGTGATGTAGATCTACAGATTTGATAAAGACACGTTCATCCAGCTTCGTTTGTTACGTTTTTTTGATATACACGTTCCTTACACTAATAGAAGACACTGCTTGACCTCTCATGGGTTGATCACATATTTAATATGATCATAGATTTGATGTGAGGCTGCGTTCATCCATCTAGTTTGTTGATTTTTTTGAATTCTACGTTCACATACACACTAATAGACACTGTTAGCTCTCCACGATTTGATCCATAATTTGTAGATCTGATGTAAAGACTGCGTTCATCCATCTTGCTTGTTACGTTCTCTGCAATCCTGCACGTTCAAATACCTCAATAGAACTCTGTCAACCTTTCCACGTATTTGATCTTGCACAATTTAATATGGATCTCCATAGATTTTTGGCATAAAGACGTGCGTTCATCCAAACTAGTTTGCCTAGTTTTTAACCTACAATTCCACATACACTCTTAGAATCACCTCAAGCTTCCGGGTTGAATCCATAATTTATATAATAGACTCATAGATTTGGGATGTAAGATACGTTCATCCAACTAGTTTATTTACGTTTTTAATTCCACGTTACATACACCCAATAGAACATGCAGCCTCACGGATTTATCATACTGTAATTACTCAATACGATTCTTGAGGTGTGTATGAAGTCTAGTTCATCCAACCCTGTTTAGCTTTCTGAATCCACGTTCAATTGACACATAATAATAGAGACTCGTCAGTACTTCCCGGATTTGATCACAATTTGATAAGATCTACGATTTGATGAAGATCATGTTAGTCCAACTAGTTTGTACGTTTTGTACGCTCACATACAAAATGTGCAATAGAACTCTGAAGACCTTCCAGTATTTGATCCATTATGTTATAATTCTGTAATTGGTTGGATAAATATAAATTTTATCTCTTTTTAATTTTAATTTTTGTTTTTTAGGTTATGCTGGACCAGAACGGTGTTGTTTTCTGTGTGAGTCAAGGCTAAAAGTACTGGTATGTTTTCAAATCCTTAATTTCATCCATCCATTTTTGAGATTATCAATGTTCCTGAAACCATTAGAATGGAACCCAGACAATTGACACCCTCAGGAGTTCTCAAAGCATTAAGAATAAACTGGTGAAATTTTCTCCAACTAAAGTATGATACTGGCTTATTGGCCTTTGGTACACAGTACGCCTTATAATAATGATAGTTATTGTAATTTTGTATCGTTAACGGATGTAGCCATCTGTAATAACGTCAACCTAAATTAAACTATATAAATCAAAATGCACCAAACATGGTATCGCACAATTCAATGGTTGTTTTATACAAGAAAACCTGAGACATTAAATCTTGTTTAATCATATGGGGCCATGTAGGAATTTGGATTTAATTCCGTGACCACTGAACCAAGCAGTGTTTCATCCATTTTTTTTCATTGTAGTTGGGTGGTAGTTTCATTTCGTTTGTTCATTTCGGTTTCATTTGAATACTTTGTGAGGTCAAATGACTGAAATTTTGAATTCGTCTAGTTTATTCCAACTTTACTCATATTTGGTTGGATTTATTCATTGAGTGTCAGTATTTGAAGGATTTAGTGCCATGGTTCCATTTCGTTGACGATTTCGAGGTAGTTTTATATTGTTTTAATGTGGTAGGGTGTTATATTGGATTCTTGTTTTAGAAGGTGCTGAAAATTGTACTAGATTGCATTTTAAGATTAGTATTGTCATTTTAGATATTCATTTTACCATTAGAATTAAAGCTTTTAAAATGGAGCTGCCGTCAGGCTTTATTGAAAGAACAAAAGACCCGATCTGTTAGGGTCTATTGTGAAACAAACTAATAAATTCAGATCAAAATAAATTAATTCAGTCGATAAAACAATGAATTATTATGAGTTACCATGGCAATTAATTTTCTCATTTGAGGAACTAGTTAAACTCAGGAAGGGGAAATTGAGGGTTTTAATAAAATATTGATATTGGAAGACAGAATATTTGCTCATGAAGAGCTGAGATAAATTTATAATTTTGGAAAACCGCTGCGTTGTAGAATCAGTTTTACAGGCATTACTATTAATTCTTGGAAACGCAACTTCCGCAGAGACATAACACTTCTTTAAATGGACCAGTTAGTTTGTTTCCAGCAATCAATACGTTTGCCCTCAAACTTACGATTGGAGATCGTTCTCAGGCAAAGATGTAGTTTTCCCAGTTTTAGACTGGAATTTAAATCCGCAATTACTTGAAAATTCAAGTTTAAGAGATGTGACAAAATTTTTCTTATTTAAATGGTTTGTCATCTGATGGAATTGTGAGGTTTACTTACTAACATCGGAAAAAAAATTATACTTAGAAACTAGAAGACAGATTCAGATAGACATAGTCATTTATCATATGCGATAATTTGTGCAATCGTATTTAGTCAGAATCGTTGATGTTACTTAAATTTATGAAGATCAATTGGGAAGTAAACATTGAGGACTCAGTCTTGGAATATCTCCCATTCTATAGTTCTCTGTTCCGATAATTGTAGAAGCAATTTCCCTGTTTGGCATTTGAGATAAAATAGTATGAAAAAAAGCAATCCCAAATCACAGTTTGTATCTTACTTTTGATGAAAGGTTCCAAGGTCGAGCCTTTTGAAAGCTTTAGGTGAGAACCGCATGGTCACCAAATCAAAAGGCTCCGCGTATTCGAATGGTACCGAAAGAGACGCAACCAGCACCGTGCCCCTTGAATCTACGTAATAAATGCAGGCGTGGCGGAACGAACTGCTGACAGCCATATTCAAATTGTTTATTTTTTAGAGAAATGCACTCATTTATCAGGAATTGTGCAGAAATTTAAAATCTTAAAGAGGATAAATTAATTCAGGAAAGGAGATGTATGTAATAGTGCACTATGTTAAAATTAACAGGAAATCGGTTTGTTCATTCATCAGGTCGTCATGCGCAGTGCTATTTAACAGTTAGAAAATTCAAAACAAATTCATTGTTTGGGAGAAAGCCAATGGATGTTAAAACTGATCTTTAAGGTCTGTGATGAATAATAAAGTGGAGTTTTGTTGCAATGTCATTAAAGAGCAGAAATGGTAAACTCTGCCATCGGATGAAATACTGTATGTCTTTTAGTAACAAATTGTGAAAAATCATTCATCAAGAAAAAATATGTCACGTAGGTTGGGATTAAAAACTTAGCTTTAAAGAAAGGTTAAATAACTACTCATTCAGATCTAAAACTCTAAGAAGCTCCTCGGCTGTCGCAGGTAAGTTAGATAGAATTGGAGGAGACTGGTGTTCAGGCAACACTCAGTCTTCAAGATGCATGTCTGTCAATGGTGCAAATTCGGTATTGTCAGATTTAATTCTTTAACAATCGAATAAGAACTTAATTCATCTGATAGTTGCTATCAAACAGTCTAGGATAGTCTTAAGAACCGTCGATAAACAGTGTTCACTAGGTAGTCCCTGAAGTGAAGAAATCCTATTTCAATGGCTTCGAGTTTTACTTGCGAAGTGAAAGTTTAAGACCAGTAAATTCAGTATCACTATAGGTATGTAAGAATGAAGATATTAGTGATTTAATCAATCAATTATGTCGTGAGTTAGATATCTAACGTGGTTTACCCATGGAGCAGGTGGGAGAGCTTCTGTAAACTGTTGCGCGTGACGTTTTGTGGGGTTGGTTCATGGACAGTGGTCTGGAGTTTGGTGTGCGGTTATGGATGATCGTTGGGTGTGGTTGGTGCTGGTCAGGATGGTCAGGTTTGCCACCTTATCATTGTGACCTGAGTCTTCCTTTGATTTGTTTTGGGTGGTTTTAAAGCTCTGAGACGGTTCGTCATGGGGTCCAGGATTAGGTTGCATCTGCGCGCTATTGAGCGAAATGGCAAATGCAGCGCGCAACGCCTAACGCGGAAACATATGCGCTATCAATGGCATTTCGCTGTGCCGCATCGGGCGGAAGGAATATCTCGCCGGCAGCCGACTGCGGAAAATAGCATCAATGGCGAAGAAGAATCATGGCGCGTGCGCGCTCTGGCGGCGAAAAATATCACCTCTGCCTACGCTCGTCGGCGTATCAGCTATGGCGATAATGTTTTGGCGGCGCATGTACCATAAATGGCGAAGACGCACTATGGCGACATATCTTTCGCTGGCACTGCAATCATCGAACGCCGCCTGCTGCCATCAGCATCAAAATCAGGCGTACCTCGCAAATCTGCAACCGCGAAAATATCGGCATCAGGAAAACGAAGGAAAATAACGGCAGCATGTAATAAACAGTATCTTTAGCGCATGG
Organism: Araneus ventricosus; assembly: GCA_013235015.1. Taxonomy (NCBI): domain Eukaryota; kingdom Metazoa; phylum Arthropoda; class Arachnida; order Araneae; family Araneidae; genus Araneus; species Araneus ventricosus. Next base: position 264 of record BGPR01026370.1, on the reverse strand, counting down.
CATCTTGAAGGGCGTAAATATCGTGCGCGACCTGTTTGCTATGAAAACAGAAACTCGCCGCGCGCCGCCAGCTCTCAGCGCGTACGCCGCTGGCATCGTAATCTGCGCCTCAAAATGGCGCTCGCCGCTATCTGTATCATCAGCATATAACAATGACAAACGACAGCATGGCATCAGCGCAGCTCTGCAGCGGCAAGGCGCTGCCTCTGCGCCGCACTCAAACGTTTTCGTGCGCGTAACGGCGCGCACTTTAGCGCCGCCGCT